>CM024644.1:21072621-21192858 GCA_014182715.1 Eucalyptus cloeziana | reverse complement strand
TAACACCTCCCCATGATCAGCTTAAGCAACCAATTCCTACAGAAGTCTATGAACTGACAATGCACAACATTTTTAAGACCACTTAGATATATCTTAAACATAATTGTGTCTTTTTTCTTTTGCTGGACCAACATTTGGATCACACAGATGCAGTCAACGCCCAAATCCTCCATCCACTGGACCAGCTAATTGCAAATTTGCTTACAGCAGTTGGATCAGTAACCTCAGGATTGTTGTATCCCATTTTAGAAGCTCACGGGCTTTTTTAGAGGTTTAACAAATGAAATACAGAATCTCTCTCAGTTTAATATGTCTATTTCTATTTCTTCTCCCTAGTCTTTCCTCATCTAAGCTCTTTTTCTTCCTTAAGTCGCAAACATCAATTTCTCAAAATCTAGATGCATAATCAATCAGACGAAAACCCACCATACAAATAGATTAAAGAACAGGAAATTCCAAGAAAGATCAATCCAGTTCAAGAACGAACCTATTCTAATGGAGCGAGCATTGTTGATTTGATCAATCACACTCAAGCCGAACTTGGTCCACCCATTTGGCAACGTCACAGAATCATGGACACTGAGGTACAGCGCCAAATGGGTCGAGCCTTCTCCTTTGGGGTATGCCAGAATTCTCCTGCTCAAAAAGAATCGGATAACAAAAGGTTTACCAGGCAACGTGATGAACATGCGGTCATCAAGAAACAACCGCAAAAGTAGGGATATTAAAAAAAAAAAAAATTGAAGTACCATTGACAACCAGAAACTATGAATGCTTCAGAATGAAGCTCCCCTTCAGTAAGCTGGTGAAGTTGCTGATCTTCCACGTGAATTCTCCCCGATTAACATCATTTTGCGCATACATTTCTCTTTATTGGGCTGCCGCTGCTTCTGCACGATCAACCTTCGCAAAAAACACAAATTTCTCTCCTTAGCCGACGCTTTTATTGTGAAGGAGGAGGGAATACTATTGGGTACTCCACACGAGTGCCTATGTCAGACGTCGTTGACTCTGCCACTTCAAGGCGATGGTACGTTGGAAGCCTCGGGCTTTTGGAAGAAGGAATGGGGGAAAAGCAAAAGAGAAAAAGAAAAGAAAAGGAGACACCTTCCCCAGGAAGTTAAAGAAAAAAAGCGAGAATGGTTTTTTTTTTTTGAGAATCCTAGGAACTCCCGTATCCCGTGGGCGACGCTGGATGGATGACCCACCACCCCGACATTACGCTTAAGACAGCGCGCCCCCATTGGGTTTCGAACTCTCACCTTTAAGAAGGATCAATGAAGGTCTTCTATCCAGTGGAGCACAACGGTGATGGTTAAAAAAAAAAAAAAAAAACGAGAATGGTTTATTCGGTGTCGCGACCAAATTTTTGAGTGTACCATCTAAAATTAAGCTAATGGATTACTATGCTTAGACTTAGCTGGGTTCTCTTAAGCCCATATCAATTCGCGACTTAGATTCAAATATCTAGCATGCAAAATGGAATCGCCTCAATCGTTTACGGTAAGTCCATTAGAAACTTAAATAAAATAATAAGAGAATTATTTTACTTCTATGAACTAGAGATTTCGGGTACGAGAACTTAATTACGTTAGATTTCTCTAATGCATTTTCGGTACTTTTCTCTTTTATTTTGAAAATGTTTAGTAAGTAGCTTGAATTTATTTTAATTTATCTCCTAACATGAGATTAGTCGCAAACCACTAATTTAATACCCAAGAAAAAGCAATGAATAAATTGCAAGATTACCTCATCGCAACGAAAGCATTTGCAATATTATATCAAAATTCACATCAACAATCCCACAAATATGGTTTCTAATTAACACGCAATCACTTAATTTTTTGTTTTCATTTATTTAATGAGAATCATGTTTTATACAATGCATGCTACTAATTTAACATGAAATAATATGACATGACAATATAACCTAAACTATATGACATAAATAAAAAGTATGAACATGTAGTCTAACCTAAAGAATGTAATTGATTTACTCTAAGACAATTTTTTTTTTTGTATTTTCCCTGAAATTCGAAATTATAAAAATGCGAAAATTATCTACCTAGATTAAGATATCATCTAATTTGTATTAGGAATGAAGTTAAGCCAAATCATAATTTAAACTAGAATGTTATCCTAACTTAGAAATCCCCTAACTAAAATGCAATCTATTTAAAAAAATTATCTAAACTTATAATAAATTAAAAAACTATTATATAGAATTAAACTATGCGCAATTTTACCCTAATATGCAATGACGTGTAAAGAATGCCATAATTCTAATTTTTTTTTCTTTTTTCCTCTTTTGTTTTTTTACAAAAATTCGAAATTAAAATTGACAAATAATTAAACATGCAATTTAAATTAATGAAACGTAAATCTAACATCCTAAATTTATGTTTTGGTATTTTTTTTTTATTTTTAAAAATTCGAAATAATAAATTTCCTACCCTAAATATGCAAAAACCCTAAAAGCAGGGAATATTCTAAAATGAATTTTTTTTTATTATGAAAACAAAATTAATTCAAACGACATGTCGACAAATCAGATCGGCTAAATCAAGATTGATATCGAAAAAATTGGACGTACCATATCTACCGTGAGATTAGATAAATCGATTTTAAATAAATCACAAATCAAATCTCGATCGTGAAATTGGATTATTTATTTTAAAGTGATTGTGAGTTAGATTTCGGCGCGAAAATTTATTTGTCAACCCCTGTCTGAAATTCACCGTATTGGAAATTTCAATCTTACATGGGAGAATATTTCAAATAAAGACACAAAATAAATAAAATAAAATAAAATAAAATAAATAAAAAACTACCTAATTGATTTTTTTCTTTTTTTCTTTCTTTGCCTCCAAAAAGCTTGGCTGCACGTGGTGGTGCACGGCCAAGGGCGGTGGAGCTGCCGGCGTTCGGGCTCCGGCGAAGGGCGGCAGCCGGCGTGCAGGTGGACCGGCTCGGGGGCTAGCGGCGAGCAGGGCGGTCCAGCAGGTGTCGCTCCCGGGCGTGTGGTGAGTCGTAGCTCGGAGAGGGGACCGCCGGGCGTCGGGCCAGCGGCGGAGGCGTGCGGCGGCTCGGTAACAGGGGCAGCAGCAACGAACAGGGTAGGAGCAGCGTCGGGTCGTCGGAGCAGAGGCGGTGACCAGCGGGTGAAGGTGCAGCGGGGCGACGGTTCGGCTGCTGCGGGGCGGTAGCCGACTCGGGTGGAGCGGCGGTGGCGCGGTGCGGTGCGGTGGCCTGCACGGAGGGTTGCTGGCGAGGGGACTCGGTTGCTGGGTCGCGGCAGAGAGAGATCGGAGCGGCTGAAGCAGGGGCGAGCGTCCCGACACGGCAGAGCAGGGCCGCCGGCGACGCTGCGAGCGGAGACGGGAGCACGGCGGGGAAGCTCGAACGACTGCAAGGCGCGGCGGTGGTCGGGGGCTCAGCTACCGGCGTTGGGTGGCGCTGGTGTGGCGAGACGGCGGCGTCCGGCGGGCAGAGGGCGGAGCGCGGGCAGCGACGATCGGGGGTCGCAGGTGGAGGCAGCGGAGCTCGGGTCTTCCTTCTTCTTCTTCCCCTTCGTTTTCCCTCTTTTTCTCTCTCCTCTGCCGGCTGGTCACTTCCTTCGCAGACTACTCCTGTTTCACGTCCCCTTCACTGTACCCATTCTGCACACTTTGAAAATCGAAGCCTCCTTTTCCCTATTGACTTTTGACCCTCTAAAGTTTTCTTTTCTTGTTTTTTGCTGGTGTTGAAAGCACGAACGAAGAATAACCCCTTCGCCGAGTGATCCCCATAAAGAACCCCAAAACCAAATAGAAATCCTCCTTTTTATTTCCTTGACCCAGCGGTATTTTATAGTATGATCTCATCAGGGAAAGAAAATTTCCGCACAAAATCTCTAATGACCATGCAATCTCTCTCATTTTGAGGCAAAAAATTTATCGTTCAATATATTCTCCAAATGCAATAGATATTTCCTCTTAAATCTTCGAATCTGTTGCAAAATATATCATTTCAATGTATATATCGCATAAATATATGAAACTTTTACGAATATGGGAAGAATATTACGAATCTTTTCCAAAAATATTAAATAAGTCAATTGTCGGTCATTAGAGAATAACGGGTTTGGGCAAATTAATTTGCTCTCGAAACGGGCTTAGCAACTCATCAAATTAAGATTCTGAACAATCAAATCAAACATATCTGCCGCCAGTCCAATGTAAATGTAAATTAAAAATAAATGCACCTAAAATTATATGCTATACAATTAATTAATTAATTTTTGTAGGGGTTAAAATTAATCCTTGATTTTTCATGCGATAAATGACTAAACGAATCGCCAAAATTTAGATGTCAACATTCAAGTTCAGAGGAAAAAGGCATATCATTTGCATTTTGGTTGGCAATTAGCTGTCTATTCACAAACCGATTAAGAGTTGATGCCACTCTCCTAATGGCCATGTTGGGAAGAATTGAAGTAACAATTCACCAAGAACTAATCCAATCACTCCAAAACTAAAGCTGACTGAACTCGACATAACCCCAGCAACAATTAGCAATATGTAATGCTGAAATGACAGGGAGACAAAGACAATGACAACACAAGGATTTAACGTGAAAACCCAATGAGGAAAAAATCACGTACAACCTAAAAACTTCTATTTTTAATCAAGAATAGGAGGATACATGATATGTTCTTCTCTAATCATACACTAGAACTCAACATCAACAATAGAATCGTATTTTCTCACCTTAAATGTGGATTAACATAAATGGAACAAAACAACCCTAATCGAGATTGGATAATTCGGAAGAGGTTTTCAACGAACAAAACCGATACTCGTAGCCCTTGATTTTGTGAACAATATACTCAAATTTAAGTCTATTTTGTCATTGTTTGGGCTTCAAGTGGAGACATCAAAGGCCACACCCCCTTTTTCTTTCCTCTTCACTGTTCTTTTGGTGCTCTCGATGAGCTCTCTGTCTCACTCTTTTCTTTGTCCTTTTCTTCGGCACACTCATGCATGACCAGCCCCACATTCTCTTCCTTTTTACTTTTACTTTTTTTTTTTTTTTTTTTTTATCATTTTGGCTAGCCCCACAAATGAGGCAAACCTAGCCAACAAATCTCTCTCTCTACCTCATGTGTGAGAAGTTCCATCATGCCCGCTTTGTTTTTATGAGAGTCATGTTTGACCATGGGTAAGGCTTTAGTCATCATGCCAGATTCATTGTTGTTAGTGTGGGCTTTCTTAAGTAGAAAGTGCTTCTATTCTAATTTTTCTTGGATCTAATGATACTTCACATTAATATGTTTCAGTCTTAAATGTAGTACTAGACTTTTGCTAAGATAGATAGCATTCATGCTGTCACAATACATAATAAAATTCTCTTGCTTCAAGCCTAACTCTTATAGGAATTTTGCATCCACAAGACTTCCTTACCTCCTTTGGTGATAGCAATATATTTCACTTTAGTTGTAGACAAAGCAATACATATTTGCAATCTTGATTGTCATGAAACAACTCCCCCTACAAAGGACATCATGTAACTTAATGTGAATTTTTTAGAATCAAGCATCACGGACCTAGTCCGCATCTAAGTAACCACTCAACTAGCCTTTGCATTTCCATAACACAAGCAAAATCTAGAAATGCTTCTAAATACCTCAAAATCTATTTAACAGTGGTCCAATACTTCTTACTTGGATTTGAGAGAGACCTACTCACAACACTAATTGCATGAGTAATATCCGGTCTTGTACAAACTATTGCATACATTAAACTACTCACAGCTGATACATAAGGTATTTTCATCATCTCTTCCTTATCTTTCACACTTGTAGGACACTTATTACTACTCCACTTGAAATGGCTAGTAAGTGGAGTACTTACTAGCTTACATGTGCTCGTGCTGAAATTTTCCATTACCTTTTTAATATACTTCTCTTGAGAAAATCAAAGTTTTTTGTTCTTCCTGTCATGAGTAATTTCTCATGCTAAGAATTTGTTTAGCTGGGCCTAGATCCTTCTTTGCAAAAGTTTTACTCAACTCATTTTTTAAGCTCTTGAATTTCTTAGTATCATGCCTAACAATCAATGTGTTATCCATATAGAATAGGAGAATAAGAAAATTATTAACTAAGAATCTTTTCATAAAAACACAAGAATCAGAGTTGGTCGTACATATTCTTCCATGAATGTTTCAAACTTCGTCTACCATTGTCTTGGTGCTTACTTGAGACCATATAAGCTTTGTATCAACTTGCATTTAAGATGTTCCTTGTCTTCATCTTTAAAACCCTTCGATTGCTCTATATATATATTTTTTCTTGTAAGTTTCCATGAAGAAAGGTTGTCTTTATATCAAGCTGTTAAATATCTGAATTCAAGCTGGTGGAAAACCCAAGAACAACTCGAATAGAATGCTTTTTTACAATTGGTAAAAATATCTCTTTAAAGTTGATTCATTTCTTTTGACAAAGGCCCTTCACTCCAAGCCTAGCCTTATATTGTAGTTGCAAACTATTTTCCTTAATTTTTAACTTGTTCACCCACTTATTCGTAAGTGTTCTCGCACCTTCAATCAACTTCACCGGTTCAAATATGTGGTTCTCATGCAAGGATTTAAGCTTCTTTTGCATGGCTTTATGTCACTCATTTTTTTGATCACATGATGTAGCTTCTTCATAAATGTCTAGCTCTCATGTATTAGTAAGTAATACATACTCATGCGGTTGATATCTTTGTGAAGGTCTACGCTCCCTTTTAGATCTTCTAACACTTTAATTAGTTCACTTGTCTCAACTGAAGAATTAACATTATGTGAGAATTCACCATCTTCATAATTTCCATGCATTACTCCTCTGCGATTTCCACCCAATACGGTAGGTGGATTTCTATTAAAACTAACAAAATATTGAGCTACATTCTTTTGCCTTCCTAACTTGTTAATGTCTTCAATGGTTTGATGCTCAAAGAGTACCACATGTCGGCTTCTAACAACTTTCTTTGCAACTTGATCCAACAATTTGTAGCCAAATTTTTCATGTCTATAACCCAGTAAGATATATTGTTTAGATTTGTCATCAAGTTTCAACCTTTCATCTCTTAAAATATGCACAAATGCTCGTGACTAGACACTTTTGGATGATTGTAAGAAACATAGTTTCCACTCGAAACTCTTTGTGGGACATACCCTTAAAATGAATGAATAGAGAAGGATTTATCAATCTCATCGCTTTACCCAAGAATGACTTAGGCAACCTTATATGAGAGAGGATACACCAAATTTGGTCATTAATTGTCACGCCCCGATTCTCGAGTGTGTGCCCATCACTCGGTGGTCGATTAAAATTGCGACTTCCTAGGATAAGTCGCCGACCCTTTTTTATTTTTATATTGCACATGCGGAAGCGAAACAATAACCCCTGACAACAAATAGCATGGGAAAGGAAAGCAGGGCAACATTTCACAAAAGCACACTTTTATAAACAACATGGTTTATATACAAAACTAGTCTGGTCAAAAGCTTACAAAAAGATCGACTTTCAAAAGAAGCTGTCCTACAACATACTAGTAGGACGCAATGCCGATCCTTCAGACTCCACCTCCACATACTCCGAGGCTTCGGTCCTCCACAACCACCATCTAAGGTCTTGAAAAGATAAGCCTACGATGGGGTGAGACATTGTCTCAACAAGTTCACCCCCTAAACCCCTATTAGGATGATAATATGCCTAGAGGCGTCCTAATCACACAATTATACAACCACGGAAACTTACCTCATCTCAGATCCACTCTGCAGGTCAGTACAGTTCATATACACCATGCATAAAATCGATACACACAACAATTGAAATGCCTCACTCAGCTCAATAAATCACAGGGGTCTCGATTATAAGGCCAAACCGTTATGACACGTCCTACACTATGCCACACAATTTTGTCTCATAATCAGGTTCAGCTAACTCAATCAACCATGTGTTCCAATTGTTAATTACACCCCTCAAGGGTACGACCAACTCTAAATTTGGCGGTCTTCTAGCATTGCTAGGCATCGTCTCACCTCATTGAGCACAGCTACATCTCTCAAAGACGGCTTTCTCGAAGGAGCGTAGGTCCAGAATCTACTGCGACCAGAGTCCTAATGAATGGGTAATGTCCAGCTTAACAGCCCGGGACGGGTTCTTTTAACCAACACACGACCAATCAATCTCGACCTAGGATACCGTACATTGCACTCAAATGCCTCAATTAAAATAGTGATCCTAGCCTATTTTCTTCGTATTAAAAACACCCGAAAAATAGTTGTGTGTGGGTACAGGGTCAATTCGGACCTTAAAAGTGACATCTCTTCTTTTCAAACCTCACTATTTGATATAGTACTTAAAATTCATTTTTGGTGTCAAAACTCGACACTTGGGATTTTCTAAATAAATATCATATTTTCACAATCATCACTCAATTTGCACAATCTAACAATCAATTGCATAATTTGAACACACCAATGCAATCAACACGAAATTCGGTTACTGGTTATCTCGGTCTAATTTCCGGAAAATATTAAATAATTAAATAAATTACAAAACAATTAAATAAATGCAATTCAGCAAATAAATAAATTGCGATTAATTAAACTGAACTACTTAATTAACCTAACCATGTAGACACCTTATCAATCAGGTCAACCTTAGCCTCCTTCGTACAGCCAAAACTCCAAAACCCCATTTTAAAAATAAACTTAGCACCCTTTTTTTTTTTTTTTGTTCAAACTCTCCTAAATAAATTCGTACGGGGTCCCGTATTTGAAATTAACCTGCCAAACTTTGCACGCACCTCATACAAAACCTCATTATTTTATTGAGCACATAAAACTTGGCGTCCAAACCCGACACCATATTTCTTTTCTAATTTCTTTTCCAAACACCCCTCTTTGGAACTAAACTTTAGTAACCCCTCTTTGTTTTTTTCTTTTTTTTTGTTCAAGCCTTTGGAAATAAATTCGTAGGTGCTCACGTACTCAAAATTAATCAGTCAAACTTTGCACACACCTAGTTTAAAACCTTATTGTTTTATTGGGTAAATAATTTTTGGTGTCCGGACCTGACACCTCATTTATTTTCTATGTAATAGTCCAAAATGTCACTTTTACAATAGTAATAAACCATCAACATAGAACAACCATTCATATAACCTCACGCGTAAGTCCTAAGCAAGCCAAAAGTCAACCACATCACCAAATACACATGATTCAGCAAGCATTACACCAAGAACAACAACAAAATCACAAACCAGTCCTAAATGGCAGAAATCGAGCCACTCTCACGTCTCCAAGTTTAAATCCAAAATTCTAATCAAACGAGCTCAGAAAATTCTCAAATTTGAATATGTTATAAAAGACACCTAAACAAATATTTTCCATGAAGACACCTTAGCCAGATCCTTCTAGATTAAGAGCAGTAAATCACTCAAATCAGTACAAAAATTGTGTTCGTTTCTAGAAATCACGTTTTCCAAAACCAGCTTGGTTCGAGATCCAAAACTTGTCCATTTGATATGAAATTTGACTATGCTAAACTAGAAGATATGAAAAAAAAAAACTTTTGTGAAGAAACCATTTTGAAATTCAAACCTAAGAGTTGATAAAAATCCCTAAAATCCCAAAAGATCACCAATTCCAGCACAGTTCGAGATTCTGTTTGCAAATGACAGAGTTGATATCTCATTCTTTTAAATCCCTAAAAATCTTGAAAAATATATGTTATATTTAAAGGTGTTTAAAACATTTCTCAAGAAGGAAGCAATCTCAAATTCGCAATCCATTTCGATCTACAAAAATGGCAAACGGTAAAGGTCCAAAAATCTGAACTGCAGAAAGTCCACTGAATTGGACTAATCCATCCTCAACGATGCTAATGTCACTAATTATATTAACAAGATATCCATTCTAAGGCTAATCTAACCATTCTAGGTTATCACTAATCCATTCTTAAACTAATCTAAATAATTCTTAAGTATAATTAACCTCATAAGCAAGGAAAAGTGAGTAAACTCACCAGTTTAGCGATCCGGTGAATACACGGTGATGGTGGTGCGATGGCAGTGAGTACCGTAACTACGACACCACCAACGGAGGACAACCGGTGGAGGAAAATAGCCCACAAGTTCTTAGCCAAGGTTGGTGCTTGCTATGCTGGTCGATCTTGACTTGGTGGGCTGGCTAGTAGTTGCGGTTGCTGAAGGTGGAGGGTGCGTTGGGCGGTGGAAGGCCGGCATGAGGTGAGCTGATGGTGCTGAGATGGTTGCTGTGGAGTTGGAAGTTCATGGGACGTGAGATGGATGAAGGCTGATGATGGGTGGTGGGCTGGTGAGATGATGATGGCGGATGAAGGGGTTACGGGCATGAAATGGTGGTGGCGTTGGACTTTGGGGGATGCTGAAGTATTAGTGGCTGCTGGCGTGAATGGTGAATGGCATGGAGATGCAGATGCTGAGATGAGGGGAAATAGAAAGGTGAGGGAAGAAGGGAAAAGGCGTGAGGAGTTGGGGCAGCAAAATAAAAAGGGAAAAAGGAGAAGATAAAGTTGAGGGGAAATGGGTAGAGAGAGGGAGTTGGCTAAACGTGCACGGCAAAGGGAGAAAACGTGTGTGAAAGAAAGAAAGGGGAAATAGAGATAGAGAGTGAGGAGGCCAAGAATTTAAGGGAAAATATCTAACTACTGAATAATATGCCTCAAAAGTCTTCAAGCTTCATCCACTTGGTCTCCCAATTACTTTCTTGAATATAATTTCCTAATTAGATCCATTTTGGGCAGCAAAAATACTCATTCAACCCCTATCCGAATTTCACCTTTATTTTTCGGTTTGTTCGAAAACCGATTTTTCCGCAAAATTCCCGACTCGACGGAATTTTTCCAAAAGATGAGACGAGGTCCAAAAAATGAGTCGTGACACGCTCGAATATTCGAATCTCGAAATCGAATTCAATTTCGTGGTTAAAATTAACTGAACGCGATTTTAGCGCGACCTAACCTACTAGGTACCTTTTAGAGATTTTAGCGCATTTGACCCATAGTCGATGATTTCGATCCACGTTTGTGTATCTCCGACTCGTAGTTGACTCTCGATTGTCGTAAAAATCGCAAGGTTTCAATTACGGGTACCGAGTATAAATTTGATAAAAACTGGGTGAGTGCCGTTCGACGCGAATTTCGTAATCATGCGGAATCACCCGCCATTCAATCACATGATTCCATCGAATCAACCTATATCCGATCACAACTCAATTATAACGGTGTCGTATTGACATTTGCCGATTATCACGATCGAGCAGTCGATTTCCGATCGAATTCTCGAGTCTACCGCATTTATATCCCTTAACGACTTCACCTGATAGATCAGTTAACTCGAGAGTAATCAGCTCCAAGAAAAAGGATCATAGGCGCGTTGACGAAATGCCCAGTTCATATATTCGGGACGGGGTCGAAATTCAGGATGTGACATTAATTTTCCGGTTCATTCTTTTTGCCACTCCATTTTGGTGTGGTATTTCCGGAACGGTCTCCACAAGCTTGATATCATAATCTTTACGATAATGTTCAAATGGACTATTATATTCACCATTGTTATAAGCTCAAATACATTTTGATTTCCTTCCGATTTCTCTTTTCATGTTGACGTGAAATTATTTGAAAGTAGCAGGCATCTTATCTTTAGATTTCAAAGTAACAACCCACACTCTTCTAGAGCAATTATCAATAAATGTCATAAAGTATAATGCACTACCAGGTATTCTAGCATCCATGAAACAAACACCAATGTGAACTAAATCAAGTACATATGATTTTGTGTGGGGAGAAGAACCATAAAATGAGAATCTCTATTGCTTACCTATTAGTACATTCCTCCATATTTCTCTCTTTGACTGGTATAAGATTCAAGCATGTCCTCGTTAAGATGACCTAGTATCATATGCTATGGTCAACTCATGAGTCCTCTATTGCATTTACCTCTTCTCTAATCAACTTAACTTGCATGGTATAGAGAGTGCATGTCTTCTTGCCCTTAGCCACTATTATGGAACCTTTAGTCAATTTCCATTTGCCATCATAGAAGGAATTATAATAACCATTAATATCTAAGACACTTGCGGAGATCAAGTGAAGTCAAATGTTTGAAGCATATCTCACATTTCTCAAAAGTAAATAACATCCAACATCGGTTTTAAAATAAACATCTCTCATAACGATAACCCCAATAATCTTGGAAATACCACCGTTCCTCGTCAGAACACAATCAAAATCACTATTGTGATAGGAAACAAAGTAGTCATGTCATGAAGTGATGTGAAATGAGGTTGTAGAATCAACAACCCTACTAGAGTCTTAGTATGTAAGGTTCACACATGCATCGTTACAAATGAATACAATATCGACATTGGAGGCACCTACCTCTACAACCTATTTCTCTTCTTTCTTCGATCTTCATTTTTATCATGGGATTTATCTCTTTTTGACAACCAACACCCTTTAGCATAATGTCCCATCTTGCCAAAATTATAGCACTTCCTCCTCGGCCTTGATTTCAACCTTCCTCTTGACTTGCCTTATTTATCATTATCTTGAAACTTTCTTGATTGATTTCTTGCCTGGTTCTTGATGACAAGAGCCTCTGAGTTAGAAGTATAATTCAAGCATTTTCTCTTTGTTTCTTCATTGAACAATCTTTCTTTAACCATACTCATAGAAAACACACTTAAAGGAGCCGTATTGTTTAATGCCACAACCAGTGTCCCAATTTTCAAGATTTGTTAATTTATTTATAACATCTTGAAATTCACTCAAGTGTTTTGACATGCTGCTCCCTTCCACAAAGTGTTCACTTTCGTCTCTTGAGTAACATGATGAAACACACTATCATCAATCCATTGTCGAATAAACCCAATCATTTTCTAATTTATTCACTCTCATTTTTTGTCTTCTTTATCTCCTTTACCCTCATCACCTTCAATGGGATCAAACAAATCTTTACAATATAACACATCTTTCATCTAAGGCTTCTAAATCAAACAATTCGAGACATTTAACTTAAACATGGTGCGACTAGTTTCCTCAATTTAACACTAGAATCTCAACGCTAGCTCTGATACCACTTTGAGGGAGAGAACCGAGGTAATAATTCACCAAGATCTAATCAAATCTAGGATCAATTTCTCCTCCAAAAATAAACTGATCGAAATCATTTTAGCCCTATCAACAACTAGCAATAGATAATGTCGAAATGACAAGGAGACAAAGACAATAACAACACAAGAATTTAACGTGGAAACCAATGAGGGAAAACCACTAGCTACCCAAAACTTTCACTAATCACCAAGAATAGTAGGATACACATTGTGCTCTTCTCTAGTGACACTAGAGGTTCAACATTAACAATACAACTGTATTTCTTCACCACAGAGGTGGATTAACATAAGTGAAATAGGAAAACCCTAACCGTGATAGAATAATTCAAAGGAGGTTCTCTACAAACAAAACCAATCAATTCGTAGTCCTCAGTTTCATTTACAACATTATCAAATTTGAGCCAATTTCATCAACGTTTGGCATTTGAATTGGGATCACAAAAGTGGCGCCCCCTTTTCTCTCTCCTCTCCCTATACTCTTGGTGTTCTTGACGAGTTCTCCATCTCACTCTTTCCTCTCTCTCCTCTTCCTAGGCACCCTCTCGCATGAGCAACCCCACTTTTCTTTCCTTTTGCTTTTTGAGAGGCACGGATACTTGAAGTGCCAAAACTTGACATGGAGAAATACTTAAGTGCCAAAAGGTTAGCAATGTATACTTAAGAGCCAAAATCTAAACAAAATGGATCAATTTAGTGCCAATAGCGAGAAAATCCAATCGAAATGCTAACATTACATTTTTCCAGCGAGACAAATGCAAATCGACGTGGTTTTACATGCGATGTGGCTAGATAAGCCGAAAATGACGTTGTTTTGCATGCTGACATAGCTAGATAAGCTGAAAATGATGTTGTTTTGCATGCTAACATGGCTATATAAGCAAAAAGATGACGTCATTTTGTCTCAGATTTGAATTTTAATATAAATTTAAAACTAACTTATTTAAAAAAAAAAAAGAATAAAAATGAAGAAGAAGAAGTTGCAGAAGGCATTGGGCAAGAGTTGCCCTACCCTCGCCCATCACCTTTTGCAATTTTTTTTTTTTTTTTTAGTTTTAAATTTAATTTGATTAATATTTATATTAAAATTCAAATAAGAGGCAAACGGCATTGTTTTGCCTCTTATTCGCTGACTCACTTTCTGATAAGTTACGTAGGTGACTTATATTATTAAATATAAGCTACATCAGATTTACGGCATCCTTTGTCGAAATTGGCACCTAAATGTCCTATTTTTCAAAGAAAGTAGCTCTTAAGAATACCATTAGGAATTTTTAGCACTTAAGCGTCCCTCTTGTGCCAAGTTTTGACACTTGCGCTGTATTTCTACCTACTGTCTGACGTTTTCTTTTTTTGTTTGTTTGTTTGTTTGTTTTATCATATTGGTTGTGCCCCATAAATGAGATGGACCTAGCCAATTGGCCATGGTAGACCAAAATCAGTTGTTATATCAAATCGAGATGCATGCCCAGTTAGGAAACGAGATGCCAAAGTTAAAAGGGAGACATGTTACGATCGACCACACTGAGACATTCCATAATACAAGCCATGGAAGGGAACGATCTTTAGAAGGGAATGCGAGCTTGATGAATCAGCTTGCTGGTGCTGTATGGTGCCATGACGGAGGCCAATTGTCCTAGACCAAGATACTCAGCTTTGTGAGGGGAGGCCCTGCTTATCACTTCACTAATTCAAGTCATCTGGAAAAGGATTTCACTCATTGATTTAGTGACTTCATATCATTCTTTTAAAGAAAAATTGTCCAAAAGTCCTCAACCTATCGTACATTTATCAATTTAGTCTTAAATATTTTAATTGTGAAATTGAGTCATAAATCTTTTACATTCTACTAATTGAGTTCACGCGGCTAATTTTGATTGGAAATTGCTGATGTAGATATTAAATATCTTATGTGGCATGATTGGCACTAATATAGACAATTTTTTATAATATTTTATTTTATTTTTTGAATTTTTATTTATTTATCTTTTTTTTTTTTTCTTTTTCTTTTCTCTTTTTTTTTCCTCTCTTTTTTTCCCTCCATCGGCTATCGCCAAGCCTTGTTGATGGATGGTGGAGGTTGCCAACTTAGGCGAGGGTCACCCTCATTGGCCTAGACCCTTTGCCAGATCAAGCAAGGGCCGTCTTTGCCGGCCTAGGCCCAAGCTCCCCCGAGGCATATGACAACTGTGCAAGATTCCAATGAAATCCATACAAATGTGTAAGACTCCATCGAAATCCACATACAATTGTAAGGGGACAAATCCCTTAGGACGGAGTAAACTCTCCTTGTACAAATGCGCAAGACGCCAATGAAATCCATATGCTCTGCCTCATGAGAAGTAGATACAGAAACACCTTCATCCCTAGAGTCACTCAATGCGGACTCATATCAAGAAAGTTTTCCGTGGAGGAACAACTCAATCATCACATATTGTCAGAACAATAGTCAGGAAAGCACATCAGACTTCTTAGACTCCCGAGCTTCAAGAACAAAACGCGCGATGACCACGTAATTCACATGAAGACATAAAAACCTGACTCATATAAGCATACATGTGCAGGTATACATTTGACCCACACGCTGACTAAACTAAAATGATATTCGATCGACCACGTAAGCCCCTCTAGACAATTGGCCAAAAAATGGTCAAGCTATGCAGTAGACTCGGCAGCATCGATGGGTTCCTCTAAACCAGTAGAACAGGAGTTAAAGCTATCAATTGGTCTAGCTGGCTGATTTTTCGCAGGAGTAATTGTTCAGGCGAGAACTTCGGCCGCCCAGGATCATCATTCAAAGCATCTACTTTTCCTAGTCGTACAAAATTACAAGAAAGTTCGGCTACTCCTTGCAAGTCTTCCGCACAATATAAATTCATTCAAAATAGACTCCTTATATGAACTTTTACCCAAAAAGACTATCAAAAAGTTATCTTCTCAATTGGACCGAATGTCGCAACAAGTAGTTTAAAGGTGCTTGTCAGATGCCTCTGTTATGAGTACTATGATCTTACGTTGGGTGTTAATTTATTACTCGAGTCTACCTCTAGTTTGGACACGAAAGTTTACTTTGGACAAAAACTGTAGGAATTAGAGCCCCCATTGAACAAGATTCGTGTTCTAGGTAAGAGCTTTAGATTGCATTTCATGATGCTGTTTTAAACTCGAAAATTCCAAACCCCACGAGTTGTGTTGTGCCCAAAAACATCAAATTGAAAAACCACAGATCAACTAAGAACATGACGAATATCTGTGTAGCAGAAAGCTCTTTTCCAGATAACTACGGTTTGGACAAATTGAAACCATTGGTTATTTTTCCTCTGTAATTATCGATAACCTCCCAACACCAGAGCCACTTAATAAAACTCCTATCCATTAGACAATATCCTTGTTTTTTTCATTCCAAACTCAATTGCAGGGGGACAAATCCCTTAGTACTGGGTAACCTCTCCTCTCCAAGACTGTATTGAGATCCATAGGCTCTGCCTCAAGAGATGCGGACATAGGAACACCTGTATCACTAAAGACACCCAATGTGGAGTCGTATCAAGAAGGTTTTACGTGAAGGAACAACTCGATCATCACATATTGACACGATCTGTCACGACCGTGAGAATTTCCAATCTCCAAGAGCAAAAAGCATGATGATGGCGCAATTCATATGAGGACATCAAAAACTGACTTTAGAGACATATGTATATACGAATGTTTTAGACCCACATGCCGGCTAAACTAACACAAGATCAACCACATAAGCCACTCAAAGCCATTGTTCGGCTGAAAAATGGCCAAAAAATATTCAAGCTAAAACACAGTTTTCATACTAAGTGAACAATGGCCTCATAGCCTATTTGAAACCTTAAAGTTTTAACAGAAACGAGCCTTCAAATTTGACCAAGCAGTGGTTGATCTTGACTTTCTTTCCTCAGCTATTCTCTGCTTTTCCTCAGCCTCTGCTACTTTCTTCTGCTCATCTTTATAGCCCGACTTCGCTTCTTCAGACTCGAGTAGCAAGATCTCCCAGTCTGAGAGGAGCTTTTCCCTTCTAAACTTCACTTCCTCCATCTTTCTCGTGAGCTCTTCCTCTTCCTTGGCAAGATCATCCATTATCTGCTTATACAAAATGTGAGTCTCCTGGCTCTTCTTCATAGCAGAGAACCTTTGATCCCTTTGTAGTTTATGCAGCTCAGCATTGTCCAGCTCAGATGCTAAAAAGTCGGAAGTGTTTTTATTGAAATTGGCCTGAAATGATAACAACATAGGAAATCCTTAAATACAAAACAATAGTCGAAATAATATTAATACATTACAAAAGTTGAAAATACAATTTCATGAAATTTCCTATTACATGTGCTTCCGTTTCCTATTACGTAATATTTTCTTTCGAAAAATAAACAACGTGGCCAAAAAAAAAAAATCAATTGAAATTCAATTGTAGTGAATATGTCATTATGTTTTTGCCGAAATTGATTTCACATTAATCAAATAAATCTAATGATAGCCATGATTATAATAGTCTAATCTCCTAAAAAAAATTCTAACTTCAAGTCTAATTCCAATTTCTTTCCAAATTTTGTTAAAAAAAATCCTCACCATGTTCAAAAATTGTCACCAGTTTTTTTCAAAATTATCAACAATAGGATTATTTAAAAATTTATTATCAAAATCTGTATTTTCATCAACACTTTTACAAGAACAACAAATTCCTTATTAGATCTCTTTTTACCCGTGTCTTGATAAGTGAGGACACTAAATAAATAAAAAAAATCGGATGAACCCTAATGATTTGACCCATTTTTACCGCTTCAATATGAAGTTTATGATTTAAAAAAAAAAAATAGTTAGCCAAATAGAGCCGTTGTCTGGCGTACTACGGAATAGTAGGTGAAGAAAGACTCATTAGATATGAATATAGCAAGTTGACTATTATCATGCATGAAATCTCTTGCATGCAACAAATGAAGCTTTGTTCATTCAATTCCCACCATCTGGCCTAATGGTTAAGATTTTCAATCAATATTGATTGAAATGATTATATTAAAAAATCATTAAAATATTTTGGACTAAATTAACTAAATTGAAAAGCTGAGAAAAAAAAAATTATATTTCTATTTCAGAAATTGAGAAGTTAGAAATTTGGTTTCTGATTTCTTCGATTTCTCTATTTCGGAATATAAATCTCTTTCAGAAATAGAGAAATCAAATTGCGTTACCAAACGGATTTTTGTTCCAAACTTGTTCCGGGGAACAGAGAAACAAAGAAATCGAGAAACGGAAATTTTATCATGAGTGCCCAATGCCACTCTCCTCATGATGGCCATGTCAGGATGAAACCAATTATAACTTTGAATTGAGATGCATGCTCCATTCGCAACACAAGATGCCCGAATAAGAAGGGAAACGTGATACGATTGATCACAATGAAGCATTCCATAATACAAACCTTAGAAGCAAAGGCTGGCTCGAAGGATCGACTCACCAGGTGCCGTACGGTCCCATGATCGATACCAATCGGCCCAGGAGACAAAGCTTTGGAGGGGAGGCGCTTCATGTCCTCCACTTATTTGAATCATCTGGAATAAGATTTCACATGATTCACTTGCTTGGAAATGGTACCTTCATGACTTCCTTGTATATTAGTTGTTTTGTTTTGAATTCATAAACAATCTCTCTCTCTCTCTCTCTCTCTCTCTCTCTCTCTCTCTCTCTCTCTCTCCCCCCTCCCCCTCTTCCTCTGTTTGAACATCACATTCCATTCTTCAAAATATATATATCCATTCAATGCTAAGTAAGAATTTTCTACTTTCGGATTTCATCTTTGCATTCAAATATTTAACAAATAAATATTGAAAAATTTATATCTGAGCCATGGACGTTAAAGAAAATTATTACCTGTTAAGGCCTTCCAAATGATCACAATGGTCCGATCACAAAAGTCCTCTATGAGAATTCCTTCTAACATTCTCTACTCATTTTCTGAAACTCGTAACACATTATCGTTCCATTTTAATTACCCAGGATCTTCATTCAAAGCATCTATATTATTTTACAAGAAAGTTTTTATCCTCCTTGGCAAGTCCCCTGCAGCGTAATAGTTCACTCAAGATAGCCTCCACATGGGAACTTTTTCCCAAATAAGACCATCAACCAGTGATCTTATCATTTAGACCTAATGTCACAAGTTGTTTTTCTTTTACAATATATATAGGTTGTCGTCACTTATGGTGCTTGTCGAATGCCCCTGTTAGGATTTCACATTGGGTATAACTCGGACAAAAACTCCAAGAATGAAAGGTCCTGAAATAAAATGAGATGACTATGGATATAACATTATGTTCTAGTTCTCTCAACCAAAATCTAAAATGTTTTTCATTGCTATTAGGCTGCGTTTCCAAAGCCCCTTGGGCCAAATTGTAAGTGTTTGGCAAGTTTTAAAGCCCAAGATGCCCAAGACTGATCCTAGGCTATCTTGGACTTTTAACTTTCTTGGCATGCAAGAAGGCT
Source organism: Eucalyptus cloeziana (assembly GCA_014182715.1). NCBI lineage: Eukaryota > Viridiplantae > Streptophyta > Magnoliopsida > Myrtales > Myrtaceae > Eucalyptus > Eucalyptus cloeziana. The sequence goes on along the minus strand of CM024644.1, from coordinate 21,173,175 downwards.
AGGATTAGTAAAAATATATTTTTTTTCAAAATTATCCTCACTAACTTCTTCTTTTTCTGATTTTTCCCTTATTTATGACTATTCATCTTCTTCTCCATTGAAGCTAGCTAACATTTTTGTGCGTGGTTGCGAGGGGCAGCGATGGTCTGGAGAGAGGCCAGCGTGATTGAGGCAACCCAAGTGACCGCCGTTGAGCGAGTGCCATTTGGGTCATGTGACCCTCGCGAGGTCGTTTGAGGTAGTCCAATCCAAATGACCCTCGGGGGTCATACAACCTTCGCAAGGGATCACGAGGGCATGACCCTCGGGGGTCATACGACCTTCGCAAGGGATCACGAGGGCATGACCCCAGCAAGGGGCTACCCATGCGACCCAATTGGTCCTCATCGAGGTCGAGTGACTTTCGTGAGGGGTTGCGAGGGTTGCATGACCTCAAGCGACCCTTGCTAGTTGTCTCTAGGGGCTGTTTGAGGTGATGGCAGCCGACGACAAATTTGGATCACTAGAGGCTGCTGCTCTTCGCTTACTCCGACGAAGGGCCAGCTATTTGTTTTTGTTTCTTTTTTAATAATAAAAGTCCTTTGTATAAATAATTTTTTCAAGCATTACTTTACTCAAAAGTATTTCACAATAAAATTTTAAATTACAAGTTTAACAAACATAATTTGCATTTTGGAAATCTCCTTTAATTTAAAGTCCTTTGAATTTTTCAAAAACTTTTCCCAAAAATTCAACCAAACATAGCCTTTTGTTTAGTCAAAAGCATCAGTTATTTTGCTTCTTTAAATATCAATAACCAGCCCGACATTGGAGCAACTTGTTTGTGGTTTTCCTTGTATGACGACTCCTGACCATTAGATAGTATCCTTGTTTTTTTCATTCCAAACTCAATGGCAAGGGAACAAATCCCTTATTTAGGGAAAAGTACCAAAAAAGTCTTAAACCTATTGCATTTGTACCAATTCAGTCTTAAACTTTTTAATTAGACCAATTCAGTCCTAAATCTTTTAATATTAGTACAATTGTCCATCCGGCCAATTTTGGCTGGCCGATGTTGACGTGGACGCCAACCGATGGCTAGATGCTAACGTGGCAATTTTTATAATTTTTTTATAATTTTTTTAATAATTTTTTCAAATTTTTTTTTTTCTCTTTTCTTTTTTTTCCTTTTTTTTTTTTTTTTTCGCCTTCTTCCTAGCGGTGGCCGCCGAGCCCTCGGTGAGGCTCGCCGGCCACTGGGCGAGGGCCGCGAAGCCCTCGCTTGTCGTTGGCGAGGGTCGCGGCCCTCACCCGGCCTCTCCCAAGGTCATCGGCGAGGCGGGGTCGCCCGAATCTGGGCGAGGCTAGCCTCGTCCACAGCCCTAGGTGAGGCCGAGCGGCCCTCGCCAGCCATCGGCAAGGGTCGCGACCCTCGCTTGGCCTCACCCGGGGCCGGGGTGAGGCTGGCCTCACCTAGATCTATGCTAAGCCGCCTCGCCCGTGGCCTTGGGCGAGGCCGAGCGAGGGCCGTGACCCTCGCCGGCGGCTGGCGAGGGCCGCTCGGCCTCGCCCAGAGCCATAGGCGAGGCTGGCCTTACCCAAATTCGAGCGAAGTAGCCTTGCCGATGGCCTTGGGAGAGGCGGGCGAGGGTCGCGACCCTTGCCGGCGGCGTGCGAGGGCTTCGTGGCCCTCACCCGGTGGCCGAGCCTTTAGGCGAGCCTCACTAGAGGCTCGCCGGCCACCACCAGGAAGGAAAAAAAAAAAAAAAAAAGGAAAAAGAAAAAAATTAATAAAAATTACTAAAAATTAATTAAATTTAAAAAAAAAATCATAAAAATCATAAAAATTGCCACGTCAGCGTCTGGTCACCAGCCGACGTCCACGTCAGCATCGGCCTGCCAAAATTGGCCGGATGGACTGAATTGGTACTAATATTAAAATGTTTATGACTAAATTGGTCCAATTGAAAAGTTTATGACTGAATTGATACTAATGCAATAGGTCTAGGACTTTTTTGGTACTTATCCCCCCTTATTTAGAGGTTAAACTCTCCTAATACAAATCAAGACTCTAATGAAATGCATATAGGCTCTGCCTCTTGAGATGTGGATGCAGGAACACCCTTATCACTAGAGCCACCCAATGCGAAGCTATATCAAGAAGGCTATCCGTGAAAGAACAACTCAATCATCACATATTGACAGTACGACGGTCAGGAAAGTGCATCAGAATCATGAGAATTTCCAAGCTCCAAGAGCTGAAAGTGCGAAGACCGCGCGATTCATATAAAGACATAAAAAACTGACTCTATAGACAGACATATGTATGTATTTATTTGACCGACGTGCTCCCTAAAAGAACATGATATAGGATCAACCACATGAGCCACTCTAAGCAATTGTTCTGCCGAAATTTGGCCAAAATATAATCGAGTTAAAACACAGTGTTCACACTTAAAAAGAACAATTGGCCCATAGCCTATTTGAAATCTTAAAGTTCAAGAGAACTGAGCCTTCAAATTCGACCAAGCAGTGGTTGATCTAGACATTCTTTCCTCAGCTATTCTCTTTCGGCCTCTGCTACTTCCTTCTGCTCATCTTTATAGCCCCACTTCGCTTCTTCAGACTCGACCAGCAAGATCTCCCAGTCTGAGAGAAGCTTGTCCCTCCTATACTTCACTTCCTCCATCTTTCTTTTGAGCTCTTCCTCTTCCTCGGTGAGGTCATCCATTAACTGCTACTTTTTGCTCCGATGATAATCTAGTTCTGGCTAAGCTTAAAGTTCATAGTGCCTCAGATAGCTTCTCTTTCATATTCAGTTTAAAGAGATCTGAAAGGCATTCCTTCAAAGACTGCTTAGCCTTCGCAACTTCTTCTAAGCTAGGAATTTCAGCCCTCCAGGAACCATCTTGGTGGCATAAACTTGATCCTGCACTAACACCATCAGTCTCAGCAGCGTTGATGAGTTCCTCCAGACCAGTAAAATGGGAGTCAAAGTCATCGGTTGGTCTAGCTGGCCGAACGTTCACTGGAGGTGTAACTGCTAAGACGCAATCTTAGGCTTGAATCACCAAAGTACCATTTGCTAGGAATTCTCAGGTACGATTATGAAGCTCAGTCAATATAATGAACCTTGTGAAACCCCAGCAACTCTCTCTAGCAGCGAAATCATGTTGCCCCCTTGCAGAATTCAGGAGACAGGGTGACGAATTCAAAAACTTGTTTACAACATCAGAGCATGACTTGTGGAAGAAAAATTGGAGACCATTTAGAACTATAATTTTGTATTGTTCGTCAAATGTTAGCAACAGAAGAAGCAAATCAGAGTGAAATCAAGAATACTTTGTACTCCTACTAACCTCGGATTTTCTTCTTGGAGATGTGCCCCAACCTCATGTTCCCGGGCTTGAATGAATTTTTCCTTAAGGAATAAAAGCTTATTGATGATAATCCCTATCAATGATAGGCCGGAATGGTGGGGTTCGGAACCCTATTTCAATGGAATGCGAATTTATCTCGCTGCTTCGTTTTCTCTCTCTTTCCCCGAACAGATGACTCACTTGTTTGACACGATTAACTAATCAAAACCTGTTCAAAGTGACATGTTTTGTAGTATGCCCTTTGCTTTGTATTTATGCAATGTATATCAGTGCTTTATCGGTGAAATGTTCGTACTTTTATATTATACATCTAGGTAGGTTACTTGGTTTTGACTGCCTTACATGCTTCAGCGTTAGGTCATTCTGGTGTGAGGGACAATTATCAAAGGGTCAAGCAATTGCCCTTTTGGCCAAGGATGAAACACGATGCGGTGGAATATGTTAAAGCTTGTAATGTATGCCAGAGGAAGGGGGAGCGAACTCCTAACCCGGACTCTTGCAACCTCTGGACATTCCTGCTTAGGCCTGGACTCATGTCACCATCTATTCAATTGAAGCCTTTGCCTAAATCTGATGGGAAGAATATTGTGTTTGTGGTGGTGGATCGACTCACGAACCATGCCCCCTTTATGGCCTTGCCTCATCCTTTCACAGCACTAGAAGTCACCAAAGTATTCCTCGACAAGGTTTATAAGTTGCATTGGCTACCCGAAAGCATTGTATGTGAGGGAGATAAGATCTTTATTAGTTTGGTTTGGCAAGAAACCTTCAAGCTGATGGGAACGCAGTTGCATTTATCAACAGCATATAACCTCGGTCAGATGGGCAAATCGAGAGACTCATGTTATTCATTGCTTTTTGTTTGGACAAATTGAAAGCATAAATTTTTTTTTCTTCTGTAATTACGGATAACCTCCCCAACCGGAGAGCCACCTCTTTGTGGCTCTCTCCTCATAAGAACACTGCTAACTGTAAGACACTTTCTTTGTTCTCTTCATTCCAAACTAAGTTGCAAGGGGACAAAATCCCTTACTTAGGACAGGGTAAACTCTCCCAACACAAATCCCCAATCCCCATGACAGAAATGCAATCTATTGTCTCTGCCTCATGAGATGTGGATATAAGAACACCCTCATCACTAGAGCCATCCAATGCGTAGTCATATCAAGAAGGCTATACGTGAAGGAACAGCTTGATCGTCACATATTGACAGAACAACATTCAGTAAAGCACATCACAATTATGAGAATTTCCAAGCTCCAAGAGCAGAAAGTGTGATGACCATGCTCATAGGAGGAGATCAAAAACTGACTCAGTAGGCATACATATATGTCTCATATGCTGACTAAACTAACATGGTATAGGACCAACCATATATGCCCCTCTATGCTATTGTTCTGTCGAAAATTGGCCAAAAAATAACCAAGCTCAAACACAGTTTTCATACTTTTAAGTGAACAATAGCCTCATAACCTATGTGAAACTTAAAGTTTTAACAGAATTGAGCCTTCAATTTTGACCAATCAATGGTTGATCTAGACATTCTTTCCTCAGCTATTCTCTTCTTTTCCTCAGCCTCTGCTACTTTCTTCTGCTCATCTTTATAGCCTGACTTCGCTTCTTCAGACTCGACCAGCAAGATCTCCCAGTCTGAGAGGAGCTTGTTCCTCCCAGACTTCACTTCCTCCATCTTTCTTTTGAGCTCTTCCTCATCCTTGGCAAGGTTATCCATTAATTGCTTATACAAGATGTGAGTCTCATGGCTTTTCTTCATAGCAGAGAAAGTTTGATCCCTTCATACTTTATGCAACTCAAACTCGGCATTGTCCTGCTCAAATGTTAAGAAGTTGGAAGTGAAATCATTGAAATTGGCCTGAAATGTCTCAATTGCTATTTTTTCCTCCGATGATAATCCAGTTCTGGCTGAGCTTAAAGTTGATAGTGCCTCGGATAGCCTCTCTTTCATATTCAATCTAAAAAGATTGGAAAGGCATTCCTTCAAAGACTGCTTAGCCTTCTCAATTTCTTCTAGGCTAGGAATTCCATCAGTCAAAGCACGATCTTGGAGGTACAAACTTGATCCTACACTAACACCATTAGTCTCAGCAGCATTGATGAGTTCCTCCAGACCAGTAAAATAGGAGTCAAACTTATCAGTAGGTCTAGCTGGCTGAATATTCACAGGAGTAACTGTTAAGATGCAAACTTTGGCTTTAATCACCAAAATGTCATTTGCCAGGTATCCCCCAGTACTATTATGAAGCTTACGCAATGCAATGAACCTTTCGAAACCCCAGTCTTTCTCCCTCACGGTGAAACAATGCTGCGTCTCTGCAGAATTCAGGAGACGATGATGAATTTGAAAACTTGTTTACAACACCAGAGCAATGATAAGTGGAAGAAACAATGGGGACCATGAACTAGAGTGTAATAGTGTACGTCCAGCAAAATATTAGCAACAGAAGAAGCAACCACCTCTCCATGATCCACTTCAGCAACCAAATTCATAAAAAGGTTTATAAGCTAACAATGCACAATATTTTTAGGACCACCAGATTTAACCGTCTAGACTTAATTTGTGGCTTCTCTCTTTTTTCTTGACCAAAATTTGGATCATACAGGCACCGTCAAGCCCCAACTCCTCCATCAACTGGACCAGTTGGAAGCTCACCGTCTTTGAGAGGCTTAAAGAATGAAATACAGAAAACGTATTCTCTCAACTCAATATCTCTCTTTCTATCTATTCTCACGTATTCTTTTCTCATCTAAGCTCTTATTTTTCACCCTAACTTTTCTTCAAGTCATGACACCAATTTCTCAAAATCTAGATGCACAATTACTCAGAGAATCCCATCATATAATTTAGAACCAAAGCAAGAGATTCAAAGAAAAATCAGTTTAATTCAAGAACAAACCATGTCTAATAGAGTGAACACTATTGATTTGATCGATCACACTCAGGCTGAACTTAGCATTTCTGGTCCACCCGTCCGGCAACATGGCAGAATCAGGGACATCGAGGTACAGCGACAAATGGTTCGTGTTATTCCCCTTAGGGTATACGACAATCATCCTGCACAAACAAAGGATCGGTGGACCTAAGTATGTCCTAAAATTGCTTCATTAAAAATAACACGGACTGACGCAAGAATCACTTGGCAACACGATGAACATGCGATCATCAAGAAACAACCTCAAAATAGAAAAATGAAAATAAAACTAATAGATGTTGAAATACCATTTACAGCCAGAAACTGTGAATGCTTCAGAGCAAAGCTTCGTCCCTTTCTGCCGACTGAAGTTGCTGATTGCCCACGTGAATTCTCCCTGATTAACATCATCCTGTGCATCCATTCTTTTTTTTTTTTTTTTTTTGGACTGCTGCTTCTGCACGATCAACTTTCGCAAACAACACGGATGTTCTTCTTAGCAGAGACTCCAATTACGAAGAAGGAGGAGGAGAAGGATGAGGAGAGTTTCTTACATTCCAGGAGTTGGAAAAAATTATGAGGTACTCTCCACGAGCACTTGGGTCACGCTACGCTGGCTCTTCGACTTCAAGGTGATGATATGATGGACGTCTCGGGCTTCGTTAGAAGTGGGAATGAGTGAAAAGCCAAGGAGGGGTAAAAAGGAGAGAACCTCCCCGAGAAGTTAAAGAGGAAAAGTCGGGAGGGGTCTATTCAGGTTCAGAGGGAAAAGGCTATCTCATTCTCACATTTTGGTTGGCACATTGAAAGCCAACGAGTACCTCTTGGTCTCGCGAATAATACTTGGACGTGACTGTTTCTAACACGACATGAATGAGCACGATACAAAATTAAGGGATTTGGATTGAGGTGTACTCTGCTCGCGATTTATCACTTCTCTAAATACATGTAACGCTGCCCTAATTAGGGTCAAACCACCATATACATTTTATCATTATTCTCTCTTTGATTCAAAAGATGTACATGATGTCAGAGCAGGAAAACAAATCACATTTTTCAACGTCTCTACTCCAAATGCAACACTTCTTTTGCTCTTATTTCTGTCTCAAAAATATATGATACATCATCAGTTTTCTCTTCTCCACCATCTCTTTACTCATCATCATCTAATTCTGTTAAGTCCTAATTTCATATTTTCTTCCCTCTTGTTTGCTACTACCATTCATGTTGCTGCTCAAATTATGGACGTGCACTCAACCTCTTCTTCTATTTTTCTTCCTCATATCTCTACTCCGAATCCCAAATTCCCTTCACCTCCCCCAACATTGCGGTCACTACAATCTCTTCCTCTTCTCTGCTTCTCCAATTTCTGCTGCTGCTCACATTAAGGCCATGCGCTCCATCTCTCCTCTTGTTCTTCCCAACATCACAAGTCTTGTCTTTATCAAGCTTGATGCGGATAATTATATGGAAATCTCATTTTGAGCCTATTTTATTCTGCAACGATGCGATGTGTTATGTGGATGGGTCTTCTCTGTGCCTGTTGATGTCACTGATCACAATGGCACTGTGGCGTTCAATCCCTCCTATTTCACTTGGGTAAAGACAGATCGATGAGTTTGTAGTCTGATCAATTCAACCCTCACCATCGAGGTTTCCATGAAGTTCATGACCTTCGAACATCTCGAGAGCTTTGGCTCTCTCTTGGACAATGCTTTATTGATCATTGTGAGGCCAAAGAAAGTGGAAAAAACTTGACTTTTTGATTACCGTCAGGAAACCCGACCAGTCCATGACTGACTATGTTCGACATTTGAAGTCAATTGGGGACTCTCTCATTGCAATTGATTGCTCCATCTTCAACAAGGACTCGAGGATTCAAGGCCTCAATGGGCTGCCATCTGCATAAAATCTATTGAGGCTAATAATACAACTTAGAAAATGGGATGTATACGTTAATTGAAAACTTTAATAGTTTTTTCTCGTATAAGTAAAAGAATCTATTTTGACGGCAATAAGAACTTGTTAACTATAGTAAGCAAGCAAGTGCTTCTATCGTACAGCTCTAGGCAATAATGAACAGATAGAAAGTAGCCCCAAGTTTACATCTACTCTCTTGGATAATAGCCTCAACATGGGCTAGAATCCTCTAGTAATCTTCAAGAGAAATTACAATCAACATGTACTGCTTTTATTACAAGATTGATCACACTATTGGGACACAAGAACTACTATCACTCTTATACACTTCCTCTTATCACTATAATGAGAGTAATAAACAAACAGTAGAGCAGTTTTATCAAAATAGAGAGATGATAACAACAAAACAATCTTTCTCAATTTTTCTGTCCAATCGTTTTTAGCTTCTTTAATCATCTTTATATAGACATCTTCAATTTATCCGTTGGAGTTGCTTTTGAGGAGTTGAAAGCTCTTTGGAGTTCATTGGAGTTGAAAGCTCTTTGGAGTTCATTGGAGCTGTCGATGAGGTCTAGATCACCCATACAATCCTTCCTATAAACAATAGCACGGTTTCCGAAAATGAAGTCCGCTAACCGCTATTACGTCAATGTATCTTGGACTGTTTGACCAAAACTGTTGATTGGTTCTTTGACTCATTTCCGGTTCTCTTGCTACGAATTCTCAGCCTGTTAACGCCTATATCCTACCTATCCAATGGTCATACGCAAATGCACTCGTTTACTAACACCTTTCAAGACGATATGAGCACAATGCAATGCTCCGTATCACCTGGTGATAGCATGTGCTCCTTACCACCAGTCTGTTGGTGCTACGCATGGTCAAACCATATGGAATGACTTGCGATTAATCATCCAATAATTCTCATCCAATAATTCTCTTGAGTATGTTAGCTTCCAAAGACTTTACATTGATGATAGATTGGCCATGGTGCTTTCAAGTCCTTTTAAAATCCACATGTGTTTGATTTGTTCTCCTCTTGTTAAGGTCCCCATTCTTGTAATCTGTCTCCACTGAGCTCACAAAAACCATCAATATTATCATAGTCCTCATGGAATTATCACCTCGTCATAAGGACAAAAATATACACTTATCATATAAAAATATTAAATCAATGATAGTTTTGGAATCATCAAAATTCCTTAGGGATATTTTCCTAACAAATTTTTCTTTCTTTTTTTTTTTATGATGACAAAACTACCCTATAGATGTGGAAATAAATAGTTAGAAATTGATATTGCCAGTAATTGTTAGATTTGCTTGATAGGTTTGAATAATTTCAATAATTTGCGCACAAGTAGTTGACAGCGTCTCCAAGTACTGATACTATCAATGAATGACTTGAGACCTTTTTTTAGTTATTTATACTTCCTTAAGTCACTCTAGTAAAAACCAATCAAAGGAACTTAGATTTAATTTATTTTTTTCTATTTATGCATTCCATTGTTCTTGGAAAACCTTTTTTTCTCTTTGAATGTATGTTTCTGAAAATCATTTTGTTAATTCCTCAATTATTTCTGAACCGAAATCTTCTTTTTGGCTTTTGTGGCATAATTTAAAAGAAAATGTCAATTTGTTTATGTAAAAATCTGGAAAGGTTGGCGTGCTTGGCCTTGGCGTATTTTACCTCTGTTAAAGTGCACAGTCGTGTGCATTCTTTTTCTAGGAATATACGATCTTATCCTATGACAAGGATGTATTACTTCATCTTCTGTTTATTAATTTTATCACGAACTATTCTCTCATTATCTATATCTAGGATATATGAGCATGATGACGTGGAAGATATCCTTGTTTTATTAATTCCAAACTCAATTGCAAGGGGACAAATCCCTCATTTAGGACAAGGTAAACTAGCCTAATACAAATCCCCAAGGCTGAAATGAAATTGATGGGAGAATGACATTAGAAGTGCCAAAAATTATGTACGGCACTCACTTTAGTGTCAAAAGGTTTTTTGGAATCATTTAAGTGTCATTTTTTTTTAAACGATCACTTAGGTACCAACTTCGATCTAGGTCCTTAGAAATCCAAAGTGGCCGTATTTTATTAATTTCTCAGCCTTACATGGGTCGCTAGCATGCCCAATCAACATATAACCCCTAAATGACATCTCTAAAAGTTGTAAATAGTAATTGTTTGAGTTCCAAATTTTGTTTAAAGTGATCACTTCAGTACCAAGCACGTCATGCAGACTAGATTTTTTAAATAATATGCCAAGACATATAAAATTTAATTATGAAAGCCATGTATTATATTTTATTGAAATTTATTGCCATTGGCACTCAAATATAATTTTTTATCCGATTTGACACTTAAGTAATCCAGTAAAAACTTTTGACACTAAAGTTAGTGTCGTTAATAACTTTTGACATTTTGAGTACTCTTCTGCCTTAAATCCATAGGCTCTGCCTCATGAGATGTGGATAGAGCAACATCCTTATCACCAGAGCCACCCAATACGAAGTCACATCAAGAAGGTTTTACGTGAAGGAACAACTCGATAATCACATATTGACAAAATAATAGCTAGAAAACCGCATTAGAATTGTGAGAATTTCCAAGCTCTAGAAGCAAAAGCTCAATGGCCACGCAATTGATATAAAGAAATCAATTACTGACCCTAGAGACATACATATGTATGTATTTATTAGACCCTCATTCTAACTAAACTAACATGTTATAGGATCAACCACATAAGCCCCTCCAGGCAATTCTTCAGCTGAAAATTGGCCAAAAGATAGTCAAGCTAAAACCTTAAAGTTTTATCGAGCCTTCAAATTTGACCATGCAGTGGTTGATCTAGACATTTTTTCCTCAGATATCCTCTTCTTTTCCTCAGCCTCTGCTACTTTCTTCTGCTCATCTTTATGGCCCCACTTCGCTTCTCCGGACTCGACCAGCAAGGTCTCCCAGTCGGAGAGGAGCTTGTCCTTCCTAGACTTCACTTCCTCGTCTTTCTCTTGAGCTCTTCCTCTTCCTTGACGAGGTCATCCATTAACTGTTCATACAAGACGTGAGTCTCATGGCTCTTCTTCATAGCAGAGAACCTTTGATCCCTTTGTGCAGCTCAAACTCAGCATTGTCCTGCTCAGATGTTAAGAAGTCGGAAGTGAACTCATTGAAATTGGCCTAAAATGTCTCAATTGCTATTTTTTCCTCCCGTAATACTCCAGTTCTGGCTGAGCTCAAAGTTGATAGTGTCTCAGATAGCCTCTCTTTCATATTCAATCTAAAGAGATCCGAAAGGCATTCCTTCAAAGACTGCTTAGCCTTCGCAACTTCTTTTAAGCTAGGAATTTCAGCCCTCCTGGCACCATCTTGTTGGCACAAACTTAATCCTGCACTAACACCATCCATCTCAGCAGCATCGATGAGTTCCTCCAGACCAGTAAAATAGAAGTCAAAGCTATCAGTTGGTCCAGCTAGCTGATTCGCTGGAGGAGTAACTGTTAAGACACAAACTTCGGCTTTAACCACCAACGTGTCATTTGCTAGGTATCCCCAAGTAGGATCATGAAGCTTAGTCAATGGAACGAATCTTTTGTAACCCCAGTAACTCTGTCTCACAGTGAAAACATATTGCCTCCCTGCAGAATTCAGGAGACAGGATAGCGAATTCCAGAACAACTTTACTACGACAGCAGAGCACGATATGTGGAAAAAAACATTGGAGACCATCAAGAACTAGAATGTTGGATCATAAATCACGCAAAATTTTTAGCAACAGAAGAAGCAAACAGCTCCGCCGATCAGCTTAAGCAACCAAATTCAGACAACGGTAGATAAACTGACAATGCAAAACATTTTTAAGACCGCAAGATGTAACTATCTTAAACTTAAATTGTGGTCCCCTCTTTTTCTTTACCAACATTTGGATCATATAGTCAAGCTTTGACTCCTCCATCCCCTGGACCAGTTGATTACAAACTGATGGTTTTAAGTAGATGGGCTTAAGGCCCGTCCGTCCTCGATGGGCCTAAAGGCCCGGCCCACGGGAATTAGGCCCGTGGAAGGAGGAACATATAAAAGGGACGAGAGAGAGGGAGAAGACACGACTTCAGATTTTAGAACATACATTCTCCTTCTCTTCAAGAATTCTCTCTCCAAGAAAAGCCAAGAAGCGACGCCATCTTCACTTCACGGCGATTTTCGATATCGGATCGATCGGGACTGATTTTTTTTCCTCTTTACGGCATCGGTGTCTAATCTGTGGCCAACAAGGTACGCTCGAATCCGTGGTGTGCTTTACGATCGGTGATACATGTTTAATTCCCGGGCTTATCTTCCGCATTGATTTAGGGGTTCGGTTTTAAGTGCCGAATCCGTTTTCGACGATCCGACGATCCCAACATTGGTATCAGAGCCTTGGTTCACGTTTTCCCGACCAATTTGATGTTTATGATTGATTTTTCGCAAAAGCATTTCGGCCGTACGGACCGGGGCGAGAAATCCCGACACCCGAGCGTTGTTCGCCATTTTTTATGAGTTTTTGTAAGTCGAAATCAAAATCTGATGGCACAGGGAGGAAGGCGACGTTGAGACGAGTCCGGTGACACGTTGCACGTCGCCGGGGGACGCCGTACGAGCCCACACGCGCGGCCAGAAGGCGCTGTGCGTGGTCGCGACGCGCCCAGACGCGCTGGTTCGTCCCGCGCGTGCGGTGCATGCGCCGGTCGGCAAACCGGCGCATGCGCGCCGCCGGCGGGCGAACCGGCACGCGCCGGTCCACGGACCGACGCGTGCTGGCGTCACCCAACGGTCATTAACCGTTGGGGTGATGTCATCGCTAATGTCAGCGCCGACGTCGGTTGGCCGGCCGGCGACCCGACACAACCCGCCCGCGAAGGCTCGGCACGTGCGCGACACGTGCGGGCTGACGTCTACATGACGTCAGCCCACGCATGCGCGCGGCACGTGCGATTGGTCGGTCCGACCCGGGCGACCGGTTCGACGACCCTTCCGTTGACCGTTGACCGTTGACCGTCGACTTCCATTGACCGTTGACCGTTGACTTCCGTTGACCGTTGACCCCAAAAAAAAAAAAAAAAAAAAGGAATTTGTTTCTTTTTTGTTTTTGTTTTTCAATTATGTCTATGTGGATTATATGTAATCCATTTTTTTGTTCTGCATTTGTTGTAGGAACAATGCCTCCCCTTCAGTTACGCACGCCTATTCGCGTGATTACCGATAAACAAAAGGCAAAGCTTTCTAAGTTGATAATGAGTTGGCGATTATCGATGGGAGAATGGTGACTTAATTGATCATGTTCTTGAAGTCAACGGGAAGATACAACAGGTCATATGGAATGGTCATCCCATGCCACAGTCAGAGATGGTGCGATTTTTCATTAACACTCTTCCACCTGAATGGCAAGATGTGTTGAATCGCATATGGGATGTCAACGGTGCTACTTCATATAAGAAAATTGTATGGATTTTGTAAAAGAATATTACTGCATTGTTACAAGGAAAAAGATCCAGAATTTGAACAAAAGAGGATCTTTCCCAGTTCGTGTGCTGGCTTGGTATTAGATGTATTAACTGTTTTCTTTTGTTAAGTGTGTTTTGTGGACATATTATGTAATGTTTACTACCTAATTGTTGTTGATGTAGCAACCTATTTGTTAGTTGTATTAAGTGAAAGCATTATTATTTTGTATGTCAATTATCTGTTGCTTTTACGTTATTGTTCTTTGTGGGTAGTTAGTGTGGGTAGTTATAGAAGTTTTTGTAGCTTCATAGAATTGATTTTGCATATGACAATCATATTAATGATAGTTTTAAGTTAGGATTTTTGGAGGATGATTGGAAACGTAGTGACCTTTTGATTCTAAAACCTTACTTGAAATCATTCATTAATATGATGGGTCTGTGCAAAAATGGGATGCATAAATGATAGGCATTAATAACTTGTGCATATATGTTTGATGTGTTCAGAACAATGGCCTCAGCCACAAAGAGCATAGTTGCCGAGCTGAACAAATTGAAAAGCTAAATAGTGACAACTATGAAATTTGGCAAATGAAAATCCAGTATATGCTGGAAGAGCAAGAAGCACTTGAGGCTCTTAACCTGACCATGGTAGAACCTAAAGAAGGAAATATTGCACAGCACAAAAGAGACAAGGATGCATTTGCTGCGTGGAAAAGAAAGAACTCTCTTGCTCGCATCACGTTGTTGAGCAGCATGGAAAATGACGTCATGCGAGAGTTTAGGCGTTTTGACAATGCCAAAGAAATGTGGGAAGCATTGGCGGCAAGATTTGGTCATACTTCGGTGACCAGACTGAGGCAGCTCACTATTAGGTTTGACTCTTATAAGAAGCCTCATGGTCAGACCATGAAGCAACATCTTAGAAAGATGTCAAACATGATAACTGAGCTGAAAGACGCTGGCCATGTCCTGACAGATGAGCAGCAAGTGCAAGCAGTGATTCGTTCCTTACCTCAGAGTTGGGACATATGAAGGTGCACCGACTCATAATGAAAATATCAAAACCTTCGAGGATGCAATGCGTCATCTTGAGCTGGAAGAGGACCTTTGTTGGCGGCTAAGCCGGATCTTGAACTCTATCATGCTAGTTCTAGCTCAAATGGAGCTTCGAGCTCCAAGCGCAAGCGCCCTAACTGGTTTGATAAAGGGAAAGGCAAGAAAGCAGGTCCTTCAGGGAAGAAACCCAAGTTTAACCAACATGAAAGAGGAAAGCGTCCTCGCATGAAAAAACTTGCAAGGGTGAAATGCTACAACTGTGACAAGAAGGGTCACTATGCTCGCGACTGTCGTGAGCCAAAGAAGGTATGCACCCCTTGTATTTTTAGAACTTTGCTTTTGTGTCGAATTCTGTATTCTTAAGCGAGTCTAATCCTTTGTGGACTGTGGATTCGGGAGCGACAGACCATGTAGCGAAGGATAGAGGATCCTTCGTGGAATTCCGACAGTACCAACCTGGAACTAAGTGGATCTATGTGGGAAACAACTCAGAGCTGAAGTGAAAGGAATTGGCACATGCCAACTGAATATGCGTGGTGGACGCACTTTGTTCCTACATGATGTGTTGTATGCTCCGGAGATTCGTCGGAATTTAGTGTCTGTTTTAGTGTTTGTTAAATTAGGTTTTAATATGAACTTTTATGATAGAGGTGTGGATTTGTTTTTGAATACAAATTACTATGGTTGTGGTTATTTTCTAGATGATTTCATTGTATTAGATATTGATTATGTTAATGCAAATGTTTGTTATTCCCTTCTCACGTCTCCTAATACATATGATAATGATGTGAATGTATGGTATGCTAGACTTGGTCACATTGGCCAACAACATATGAATAGACTAGCCAAAGAGGGCTTGTTGGGCAACATTGAAAAAGTCGATTTGCCCATATGTAAGCATTGCCTAGAAGGGAAATCGACAAGGAAACCATTTGGAAAATGTAAAAGAGCTGAATTTCCTCTGCATTTAATCCATTCTGATGTCTGTGGTCCAATGAATGTAAGAGGAATGCATGGGGCTGTTTATTTCATCACTTTTATAGATGATTATACTCGATTCGGATATGTCTATTTGATTTATCACAAATCCGAAGCAATAAGTTGTTTCAAAAGATTTATGAACCTGGTAGAGAATCAATTAGACAAAAAAATAAAAGCATTGAGATCCGATCGAGGTCGAGAATATTTATCGATGAGTTCAGAAAATTATGTGATGAAAAGGAATAGAAAGACAGTTATCTATTCCATATACTCCTCAACAAAATGGTGTTGCGGAGAGAAGAAACAGAACCCTACTTTGGAAATGGTTAGGTCCATGATGGCGCATGCTAACTTACCTATCACCTTTTGGAGTGATGCGTTGTTAAGCTGTTGTCTATATACTTAAGCGAGTGCCTTCCAAATCAGTTACTTCCACTCCATATGAGTTATGGACAGGTAGAAAACCGGACTTAAGTTTTCTTAAGCCATGGGGTTGTGCTGCCTATACACATGAGTCCTCTCACAAGTTTGGGAAATTAGGTCCCAGAGGAAAGAAGAGTATTTTCATAAGATACTCGGAACACTCGAAAAGGTATGTGTTCATAGGTGAGCAGGAAAGTGGGAGTATGACTGAATTTGAATCACGGGATGTCACATTCTTAGAGGATGAATTTCCTAAGAAGGGCGAAATAAGGGAAGACAGCTCCCTATTTGAAACCTCAGATCAAGATAATGATCTCGGTGGAGTTCGTCCAAGTGGGAGTAATATGAGAAGTGATGAATTGAATTCAACTCATTCTCAAATGCAACCACATAATGAGACGACATCATCATTATCTAATCCAAGTGGGAGCATAATGGGGAATGATGTGCAAAGTGTACAATCTCCTATACGGCGAACAAGTCGCCAAAGTATTCCCCGTCGACGTTTTGACATTGAAGGGGAAACTTTTATGGTTGCTCCACAAGATGAGGATGAGTCAAGAAATATTAATGAGGCTCTGAATTGCCCTAGTAAGGAA
The DNA here is from genome assembly GCA_014182715.1 of Eucalyptus cloeziana. Classification (NCBI taxonomy): domain Eukaryota; kingdom Viridiplantae; phylum Streptophyta; class Magnoliopsida; order Myrtales; family Myrtaceae; genus Eucalyptus; species Eucalyptus cloeziana. The sequence goes on along the minus strand of CM024644.1, from coordinate 21,156,412 downwards.
AAATGGATTCATGCAATGGAAGAGGAAATGGAGTTAATGAAATCAAACCAAGTCGGGAGCGGTTGATCTTCCAAAAGGACGCAGAGCTATTGGGAAGAAGTGGGTTCTCAAAATAAAGCGAAAGGCTGATGACTCGATAGAAAGGCATAAGGCTCGCCTTGTTGCGAAGGGGTATAATCAACAGGAAGGAATTGATTATGAAGATACGTTTTCTCCTGTAGTGAGATTTACCTCGATTCGCACTATTTTGGCAATAGTATCCAGTATGGATCTTGAGTTACATCAGATGGATGTAAAGACTGCTTTCCTCAATGGAGAATTAGAGGAAGAAATATACATGGAACAACCTACTAGTTTCATAGTGAAAGGCCAAGAAAAAAAGGTATGTCGACTTTTGAGATCGATATACGGCCTTAACGATCATCGAGACAATGGTATATACGTTTTCATAATGCCATAATGGTATATGATTTTACAATGATTGATGAGGATCATTGCGTATATATCAAAAGATCCAAGGATCAATTTGTGATCATATCATTATATGTTGATGATATACGATTGCCGGAAGCAATATGGAGTTTGTTCATACTTTTGTCAAGAGTTGGTTGTCTTCCAATTTTGAGATGAAGGATATGGGTGAGGCTGCATACATTTTTGGAGTTAAGATTTCAAGAGATCGTTGTCTCTTTCGCAAGAAACATATATAAATAAAGTTCTTGAACGATTTCGTATGCAAGATTGTAAACCCATAGACACTCCTATTGCAAAAGGTGAATGATTGAGTCATAGGCGTGCGAGGACTCCACAAGAGAAGGAACAAATGAAATATGTTCCTTATGCTAGTGCAATTGGGAGCTTGATGTACGCTATGATGTGTACAAGACCCGACATATGTTTTGCGGTTGGAATGGTGAGTAGATACCAATCCAATCCGGGTCCAAAGCACATTGGAAAGCCGTTAAGAGAATACCGAGGTATCGAAGGAACTGCTGATTTCAAGTTGAATTACCAAGGAAAAGATCTGCGACTTGAAGGCTATTTAGATGCTGATTGGGGAGGAGATTTAGATGAAAGAAAATCTACCTCTGGATTTGCTTTCTTACTGAACAATGGCGCCATATCATGGAGCAGTAAGAAGCAAACGTGTATAGCCTTATCCACGATGGAAGCTGAGTTTGTGGTATTATCAGCAGCAGTACAAGAAGGAGTTTGGTTTAAGAGATTTTTTGATCATTTAGGTGTTATTGATAAAGCTGCACATCCGTTATTGGTTAACTGTGATAGCCAAGCAGCTATAGCGTACACTAAAGATCCAAAATATCATGGTAAGACCAAACATATAGATACCAAGTATAACTTTGTCAAAGATATGGTTGCACGAAAGGATGTGAACTTGCAGTACATATCTACGCATAGAATGGTAGCAGATCCTATGACAAAGCCAATACCTAGAGATGTGTTTTGTGGTCATGTAAAATCTCTAGGATTGCGTAGAGTTTGATGTCTTGGATATTGTAATTTCCCTAAGCTGTTCACATTTAATGAATTTGTGTTTTCATCATTAATGCCTATGAGTCTTTGTTTGATCTTTATGCATCTTAATGCTTAGTGCATTATATTATGTTGAGAAAGTATGTCGGACAGATAAGAGATTAGCCCACTCACACGGGTAATCGCCTCTATTTACTATGTGATAGATAGAGATGAGACTGTTTTTAAGCTTATTATCTAGGTGATAATTGAGAGCTCAAGCTTAAAATAAATATGTCGCCTTAACTGAGTGTTAAGATGAGGACATAATACTTACGATGTCCGAAAGTAAAATAACCCACACATTTTACTTTATTTGTCTAAGATGCCAGATGTGAGTTCTGATGATTTTTTGTGAATGAGTAAATACGTGAACTCAAGTTAGACATTGGGTATGTCTGAACTATCATCTATGCGGTATTGATAGTGTAGACATACGCTCCATGGAAAAGGAGTTAATACCGTAATACGTATTTCATACTACGTATGCATGAGACGACCTATAAGAGTGGCAAAAGTTTGATCTCAACTTTTATGACGTGTGAGACTCTTGAGAAATTAAGTTCCTCAATTTTAGTGCCCTCATGACTCTTACTTATTCTTAAGATTTCTATTTTGTGTTTGCTATCTTAGAATGTTGCCAATGGTCATGAGTTTATTCGATCGAATGGGACATTTCTAGAAAAGCAAGTTGAACTGAAATTGAGAGTTTGAAGGAAAGAGGAAGATCGGATTTGTAGAATCACATTGTGGTTTTTGTATTCACAGGTCGACCAATTATGACTGTCTTTGGGATAATCATAATTGTGAATACAATATATATATATATATATATATATATATATCATTGTTTAAATGAGATTAAAGAGATATAAATGTGATCGATCGATCTATGGTACTTGCATACTAAATTTACTCGGAAAGTGATGCCCAATATGAGCTGCTATATATTCCTAACGGATGTATAGCAACAAGCTCTCAAAGTATCTTGGTCGCACGGATTATTCACCGGTATGAATGTTGAAAGAGGAAAAGAGGATTTTCAATTGATGGGCCTAAGTTGGGCCTATCCGCCCATGTTGGTTTTAGCCCACCATGTGCGAGTGGGAGATGATGGTTTTAAGTAGATGGGCTTAAAGCCCGTCCGTCCTAGATGGGCCTAAAGGCCCGGCCCACGGGAATTAGGCCCGTGGAAGGAGGAACATATAAAAGGGATGAGAGAGGGAGAAGACACGACTTCAGATTTTAGAACATACATTCTCCTTCTCTTCAAGAATTCTCTCTCAAGAAAAGCCAAGAAGCGACGCCATCTTCACTTCACGGCGATTTTTCGATATCGGATCGATCGGGACTGATTTCTCTTCCTCTTTACGGCATCGGTGTCTAATCTGTGGCCAACAAGGTACGCTCAAATCCGTGGTGTGCTTTACGATCGGTGATACGTGTTTAATTCCCGGGCTTATCTTCCGCATTGATTTAGGGGTTCGGTTTTAAGTGCCGAATCCGTTTTCGGGGATCCGACGATCCCAACACAAACTTAACTAGCTAAATTCCTTAACAAGTAACCTCAGGATTGTTCAGATAACTCCTGCAATCGTTCTGGCAATCTATGATAAGGAAGATCATCGAATGTGAAGGTTAATTTTGATGATGCAGTATTACTGGGTTGCCTCTGATTTACTCCTATTGCTCGAGGTCCAGAGGTAGGGGATCATATCCTCGTCATCTAATCCACCAGCCATCACGACATTTGCTTAAAGTGGTTTTTCAGTAAATGCACAATCAACCAAAGAGTAACCTATCATACAGTTAAGATTAAAAAACAAGAGATTCCAAGAAACGTCAATCCAATTCAAGAACAAACCATATCTAATAGAGCGAATGTCATTGATTTGATCAATCAAACTCAAGATGAACTCGGCGTTTCTGGACTACCTCTCGGCAACGTCGCAGAATCAGGGACATCAACATACAACGACAAATGGTTTGTGCCATTCCCCTTGGGGTATACCATGTTAGAGAGCACCGCCTCTCTCTCTTCTCTAGATTTCTCTCTCTAAACCTTTCCACCAGCCGTTATATTTGACCAAAGCAACGTGCAAGTTGGCATTGGCAAGTTACTATAAAATATTAATATTATAAGAGATATTCGGTGTGGGAAGTCGGTGAATGAACCGACTTCACACAATATAATGGGGCTCTCGCCCCTTGAGCAAGAGGTGGTGGAGAGTGGTAGAGTGGTGTGTAAAAGTGTGCGGGTACAGGGTGTAAGAAAGTGAAGTGAGAGTTGTGTAGTGCGTGTGGTGTTGCGCAGTGAGGATTGTATGTGAGTAAGCTGTTCATTTGTGATAAGTGTGGGCTGAGCGGGTGTGAGAAGTAAATGATAGTAGTGTTTGCAGTGAGTGAGTGGTGTGAGAGTGGTGTATTTGAGTGTGAGAGTTCATTGTATGCTTATGTTGCAATTAAGTGTCATTGTGATATTAAGAGAGTGTTTATTATAGTCACGCCTTCTTAAAAATCAACAATTGGTATCAGAGCTCAGGTGGCCACGGAACATATCAAAGCAGACGGTTAGGGATCGTGAACCAAGCGATCAAGATTGTGGTATGCGAAGATAGTAGTTAGGGACGATTGCAAGTGAGCAGGTGATCAGGGATCGTCCAGCCAAGGAGTAAAAATACACCGGAGTTTTGCCAATGCACAATCCGGCATTGTGAAGTCAGTTGGTCTAGGATCAGGCTTACTTGGTATAGTGTTGGGCATTATACTCAAGTCACGATGGTAGATTTCTCATATTTGATGAATGTATCGAGAAGCTTAACAACTCTAATTACAATAATTGGAGTACCCACATGTGGTATTACTTGCTGGGACAAGATTTATGGGATATTGTTGGCAACAACAACACCACACCACCCAAAAATGATAGTGATTTAAGAAAATGGAACGTCAAATCAGGTAAGGCTCTTTATGGTTTTGCCATGACCGTTGAAGATGAATTATTGCAGCACAGAAAGAGTGCGAAGATCCTGAAAGAGGCCTAAGACAACTTAGCAATGCTATTTGCGAGGACAAACGATCCCAAGTTGCAATGCCTGGAGAATGAGCTCCTCTCAATCTTGCAACAAAGTATGATAGTGAGTCAATACTTCTCTAAAGTTAAATCTATTTGCAAAGAAATTTCAAAATTAGATCCTCAGAATGCCATATCTGAGACAAAGATGAGAAAAATTATTATTCACGGGTTAAGGCCGGAGTATAATAGTGTCGTTATGGCCACTCGTGGATGGACAAATGAGCCAACTCTAACAAAGTTGGGGAATTATTGACCAACCAAGAGGCCTTAGAAAAGAAAAATAAATTTCTAAGGCCTCAATTAAGGAGGATGAAAGTGCTCTCTTCAATAATAAATGAGGGTTGAAGGGCCATAATAGAAATGGAACAAGTGCAAGAGATGGCAAACTGTGGAAAAGTCATGAAGATTGGCAGAGGCAATCGGAAGAGAAGAGTTATAAGCCAGAGGGATCAAGATTGTGACGACGATGACAACAAAGATGAGCAACAAAAGGCATAGCAAATGGTGCTATGTTTGTGGCAAGTTAAGACATATTGCTAGAGTCTGCTGGTACAAGCAGAAGAAGGAAATGTCGTCACTTCCTGCAAGGAGATTGAAAGCAAAGAAGAATGGGACTTTCAAGCACCTATTGCAGTGAAGGAACAAGAAGAGCTCAAAACCACTTTGTATAGTTGAAACAAATAATTCAACAACTCCTATCACAACCCCGAAGAAGAGCAAGCCAAGGGAGAACTTGAAGAAGCAACTAACAATACCAACAAGCAATTGTGAGAAGGGATTGCAAGAGATGTAGGAGATGGTGAGGAGGTTGAGAATCAAAAATGTGAAGATGGAGTGGATAATGAAAATGAGGGATAAAATGCTAAGGCAAAAGGATTGAGAGCTCAAGGCAAAAGAAACGGAGCTTGCAGAAGCTTGAGGAAATCAACCCCATTATGATGTTCCCAACTAGTCATACTAGGAGAGACAAGGAACACCGGAATGAGAAAATGCAGGGTTTCTCTAAGAAAAAGAGACCATCTACACCCCACATCCCATGGTGCAAGTGGTGGAATAAGATCGAGGAGCAAAAATTCTATGAGAAAAAGGATCGAGATATGTCCACTAAAGTGCCTTGAATGGGGCTGAATAAGTTGAAGCATGAAATGAAAGTCACAAATGGGAGGCTTGATCAAATGCATTTGAATCTCAAAATTCTTAGAGGAGATATGCCCAATACGAAGACCGAATTGAGTGAGAAGAAGGAAAGGGAGGCTAAAGCACAAGTTGAATTGACACTGCAGAAACACAAGCTTCATAAAGTCTGATGGAAAGTCACAGCAAGAGAAGCGGCTGGAGATAGAGCCATAAAGCCATCCACATATGAGGAAGCTTCGCAATGTGCAGAATGGAAGGAGAAGGTCGAAGAGTTCGAAAGCAATATCAACACAGCTACTATATCTAAATTGAGAGAGAGTAATCGGTGAGGGGGAGTGTTAGAGAGCACTACCTCTCTCTCTTCTCTAGATTTCTCTCTCTCTAGACTTTTCCACCAGCCATCGTATTTGACCAAAGCAACGTGCAAGTTGGCATTGGCAAGTTACTATAAAATATTAATATTATAAGAGATATTTGGTATGGGAAGTTGGTGAATGAACTGACTTTACACCTTATAAATAGGGGCTCTTGCCTCTTGAGTGAGAGGTGGTGTAGACTGTAGAGTGGTAGAGTGGTGTGTAAGAGTGTTTGGTTGTACGTGTAGGAAAGTGAAGTGAGAGTTGTGTGGTGCGTGTGGTGTTGTGTAGTGAGGATTGTATGTGAGTGGGGTGTTCATTTGTTAAAGGGTGGGTTGAACGTGTGTGAGAAGCGAATGATAATGGTGTGTGTAGTGAGTGAGTGACATGAGAGTGGTGTATGTGAGTGTGAGAGTTCATTATATGCTTATGATGCAATTAATTGTCATTGTAATATTAAGAGAGTGTTTATTATAGTCACACCTTCGTAAAAATCAACATACCGGAATTCTCCTGCACAAAAGGTATGGGACAACTCAAGAATCATTTGGCAACATGATGAACATGCGATCATCAAGAAAAAATGCCAAAAAGAAGAAGAAGAAGAAGAGAGAGAGAGAAAGATAATAACATTAAAAATGTTGAAGTACCATTTACAACCAGAAACTGTGAATACTTCAGAGCAAACCCTACTCGCTCTCTGCTCAGTGAAGTAGAAGATTTTCCACGTGAATTCTCCCCGATTGACATCATTTCGTGCATCCATTTTTCTTTTTCTAAAATTTGGCTGCTGCTTCTGCAGATCAACTTTGGTAAACACAGACGTTTCTTCTTAACCGAGGCTCTGATTGCGAAGAAGGCAGAGGAGAGAAGAGATCTCTTACGCTCCAGGAGTTGGGAATATTTTGAAGAACTGGTGTTGAACGCTGTTGACTCTTCAAATTCTAGGTGATGATATGTTAGCGGATTTGGATTTAGTCTTATAGGGTTCAGGCCAATTTAGTGTCGCAAAACACGATTAATAATCGTGCTGTGTTTGTTTCCAACCCATTAGGCATGAAGTTATGTCAATATCCACATTACCTATATAAGACTCGTTTAAACACGATTAACTAAAAAAATATTTTTCTTTTCATGCTCTCCACTATTGATATTTTAAATTGATTATATTCTATTGACTATAACCTTATTTTTTAATTTGATTTGATAATATTTTGTAGATGGATTATTGCAATTTGTAAATAAATCTTATAAAAAAAATTGAGAATATTTCATGTCGCCTTCGTATTGACCATCTCAGCTAGTTATTTTTGTGTTGTGTATGTGTCAAGTAAATTGACACAGTTAACTGATCATATCGTGTTCGAGTTGACATTTTTAGTATTGTACTCTTATGTTGACACGACACGAACCCAAATTGCCACCCCTAGTTCTGTTAGCATTTCTTTCTACTTTTTTTTTTTTTTTTTGAAATTTCTACGACATTTAGTACAACGGATATTAGTGCTTTATCAGTAAAATATTCGAGCGCTTCAGCATTAGGAGTCATTCTGGTGTGAGGAGCACTTACCAAAGGGTCAAGCAACTGTTCCATTGGCCAAGGATGAAACATGGGATGGTGGAATATGTTAGAACCTATAATGCGTGTCTAAGGAATAAAGAGACCGTAAACACCTGTATTTTCGCCAAGTCAAACTTATATATTCGAAATTCGAGAATCCTGATCGTGACGGAACTCAATCCCTGACCAAAAAAAGAAATTAATTAAGTAAACATATATAGCATTCCATTCGCATATAGAAATTAGGTTCATTGCATTTCATTAACAATTAGACACCATCGAATGAATAAATCAGTAATTGACTTTTCGGTTGACTTTTTAGTCAAATCAAGAAAGTCAACCCTAAGTCAAAAAATGACAAATTATGACATTGCATGTAAATATAATATGCAAACATCAATTCAACATCCGCATGTAGATTTAGGACTATAAACTTCGAATTTCTTATCAAATGGTCAAAGGTTGATTTTTTCCGTCAAATTGAATAATTTGACATTTGATTGAAAAAATTAAAATTCCATTGACTTCGATCATATTTTGAATTAATTTTTTTCTAGACATGTAATTTAGGGGCGATGAGATTTGGAAATCTTGGAACCAATTTTTTCAAAGATTTTAAATAATGAAATGTTGAGAGTCAATCAATGTTTGGGAAAAATATGGGAGAACTGCACAAGTACCATAACTTTCGTACAACGCTTATTTAAATGTTATATATATATATATATATATATATATATATATATATATATATATATATATATATTGCTCACTTGAGTACTACAATCTAAAAAAATAAAATAAATGATTACTTGAGTGCCATCGGCAATTTGCCTTGGCGGAAAATCCAACATGGATGCAATCATCCTACGTGATTTTGCTGGTACTGATGTAGATGACTTTTAGTAATTTTTTTAATTATTATTTTGATTTTTTGATTTTTTGATTTTTTTTTATTTCTTTCCCTTTCTTTTTCTTTTTTTTGCCCTTTTTTAGGACCGGTGAGGGGTCATTGGTGATAGGCGCGGCCTTCACAACAAGTGAGGGTTGCCAGCCCTGAAGAAAAGGAAAATAAAAATTCAAAAATTCAAAAAATTCACATTAGAAGGGAAATTTAATGTAAGACAATTTCGTGGAAATGACACTCAAATAATTGATTTTATTTCGATGCGACACTTAAGTGAGTGAAAAAAAAAAAGTTGTGACACTTAAATGATTGCCTTGCAAAAATTATGATACTTGCCCTGTTCTTGTCCCGGAATAAACATTAACTCGCTAGTTGACTTTTTGCGGTTAAGTCAATTTGAGTATTTAATCAAATTGGACCCAATAAATTCAATGCCAATACATTTTAGGCATCCCGGGGAAAATTCCAACAATTAGGAACAACATGAAGACCCTGGCCAGGTCCAGTCAATTTGGTTGGCCCAAGCGAGCTCGGCCCAATGGGCCAGCTCAAGCTCAAAGTGAGCCTAGCCCATGGAGTCGATCGTGCCCATTGCAGCCATTTGGCTGCCTGCCACTCTCCTAAGGAACTACCGTAGTGCCAGCCACTCACAAGAGAATCTATCCATAATTACAAAATAACCAACCCATGTCATCAATCCATGTGTTCCTAATTCTCTTCAGTCATTGGGTAACTGAAGAGACTAGAATAGAATATTTTCTCAATCAATCAATGAGAGTAAACCTTGATCCCTAAGCAAAAATCTTAACTGTAGGATCAATTAGACATCTAATGGTGGAGATTAGACACAAAATAATATCTCCAAAGCCCTCTCTTAAAGCCCTTGGCTGATTCGGGAAAAAAACTCTTGGCTGAACCACACTTGGAAGAACACCCTTCATTTTTTTTTTTTTTCAAATTTCACAAGAACACAAAATTTCTCTCTCAATTTCCTTTCTCCCTATCTTGGCGCTAAATCCTCAAAGGTGTCTGATTGCTATTCCGATTTAATTTCCTGTGTCAGCTTCTTTGGTCGGGTGTTGCTACATCTTTATTGGAGTCCCTCATGTTGGTGATGACTTTTTGAGTGAGTTAGAGTACCATTTTAGTCCGGATCCCAATTCTACTTTAAACTTTTTTCATCTTGTAAAACCCATCAACTTTTGGTCAAATCACAATTCTACCCTAAATGTTTTTTGTCTCATAAAAAACTACTAACTTTAGGTCTAATCCCTACTTTACCCTAAACTTCTTTTTGTCTCATTAAAGTCCACTAATTTTTACTTGAGTTTGATATCTACCCCCATTAACACCCCAATCAAAATCGCCCTTAGCAATGTGACATTTCCATGTCATTGCTTTTGTTTTTCCCCAAATTTTAGATTCAAGAAGACGACATTTAGAAATGAAATTCCACATCATTCCAAATGATGTCCTCTTGTATATGCAATTTGGGTAAAAATTAGATACAAGTAGGGCTTGACTTCTTATAGTGCTCTTACTTTTAAGAGAATCATCCTTCCATTTCACTTGGAAATTTTCTATTTGCACTCGGTATTCAATCTCTCATGCTCATGGTCAGAGAGATTGCACTTAGGATGCTTGAACAACTTGCTCTTAGGAGTTTTAAATCTCTCGCTTGTCAAAAGAAATGTTGGATAAAGGGTTAATGAGGGTAGATTCATGATTCAAATAAAAGTTGGTGCTTTTTTATAAGGAAAAACGTTTAGGTTAGATTAGGACTAAACCTAAAGTTAAAGGTTTTTTATGGGATAAAAAAACTTAAGGTAGAATTAAGAATAAATCTAAAGTTGAGGGCTTTTTTTAAGATTTTAGGCCGAAAATATACATTTGATTTCAAATATAGTCATTTTTATTTTTTATGGAATCGTATTTCCTACTTTAAAAGTCTCTTAATATGAATTAACAAATTTCATATTGTAGAGAGAGCCAAGCCATGGCTATTAAAGAAAATTCCTCCCTTAAATGTGGGAAAATTACCAAAAAAATTTCTTAAACATATTGTACAAATACAACTTAGTACTAAACATGTCAATTTGACCAAATTAGTCCTAAATTTTTTGACAATTTGCTAATGTTATCTTTCCAACCAAAATTAGTTGGAAATTATTGACGTGGATATCAGTCATCTTATATGATACAATTAGTACTAACGTGGACAATTGTTTACATTTTTTTTTTCCTGAATGTTTTATAACTATTATGATATTTTTTTCTCCTTTCTTTTTTTCTTCTTCCTTTGTTGATCCCTAGCCTTAGCGATGGGCAACGAACCACATGTGAGGGCCATCACATATTGACCTTGCTAGCCTTGGATGAGGCTAAATCTTGCCAAATCCGAATAGGTCAACCCTTGCCAGATGCAGTGAGCTTGAGCTCACCTAAGGCCGGTTGCCAATCCTCATTGGATTTGGCGAGCCTTAACTTCACCCGAGGTTGGTTGCCAACCATTGTTAAGGCTTGACAATTGCTGGAGAAAGAAGGAAAAAAAAAAAAAAGAACAAAAAAGAAAAAAAAAATTAAAAAGAACATACTTTCTCTTGGATAAAAATAGTCCTTTGCAAGAGTTTGCCACTTCAAAGCCCAAAAAATAACTCAAATTGCCAAGGTCTTTGATGTCAAATTTATTGCTCAAATGACGCTTGAGTGCTTCAATTTCAGGTTGGTCACCACCTATAATGACCAAATCATCAACATACATAAGAATAATAACAATACCCTTTTCATTTGACTTAGTGAACATACAGGAATCCGAAGCATCTTTCTTGAACCCAAATATGATAAGTGCTGCACTAAACTTGCCATACCAAGCTCTGGGTGACTGTTTAAGGCCATAGAGAGCTTTCTTCAGTTTACAAACAATTCCATCCTTACCCTGCAATGAATGCCCAATTTGTAAATCCATGTAGACACCTTCTTCTAAGTCCTCATGTAGAAGGCATTCTTCACACCCATTTGGAACAAAGGCCACCCATGATTTACTACTACGGACATAAGTACTTGCACTGTGTTCATCTTAACCACTAGAGCAAATGTTTCTTTATAGTATATGCCACAGGTTTAGGTGTACCCTTCGGCGACAAGCCTAGCTTTGTACCTTTCAATCTAGCCATATATTTGATCTTATAGATCCATCTACATCCCATGGCCTTTTTTCCTTTTGGCAGTTGCACCAACTCCCAAGTCTGGTTCCGATTCAGTGCCTTAATCTTATCTTTCATGGCTTTAATCCACACACTACTCTTATTTGCTTCATCAAAACTCTTGGGCTCCTATTGTTCTTCAATGGCAGATAGAAAACTAAAATAAATGTAAGACGCTTTGTCATATCCAACAAAATCTTGAATGGGATGCTAAATTGTATGAAAGGTAGAAAAATCCCGAAGATGGGTTAAAAGTCTAAGGATACGAACTGACCTGCAAATGGGAATAGGTGCGGGAACCTCTAGTATCAAAGTCTCATTTATCAACTCTTCATCTGCAAATTCAGAATTTTCATCAGGCGCTGACACACTTGATTCTAACGACAAGTGCTCAATAACCCCAGCCTCCTGACTTTCAGTAACAATCCCATCCCCCCGGTGATTTTCTGCAACAACCCTAGTTTCAACATCCTTATTTTTAGGGTTATTTTCGGTGCTGCCAACCGCTCTAGGGACAAGAACGGGCTCAAATTCAGTAGAAAAGTCTTGATAGTTGTCCTCCCCCTAAATTTGAGCCCTGTAGGAAAAACACATGTGGGCCTCGTCAAAAAAACGCATCACTAGAAAAATAAACTCACTTAGTACTGGGATCATTGCATTTGTAGGCCTTTTTGGTGGAAGAATAGCTGACAAATACACACTCTCGGGCGCAGGGAACTAGTTTTCCATCATCTTGAGAGTGGATGTAGCAGACGCCACCAAGGATTCGTAAATGGGTTATATGAAACTTCCATCCATACAAGATTTAGGGGTTACATAACCCAAAACATGGCTAGGCAGCCTATCGATCAAACAATAACTAGTTAGAATAGCATCTACCCAATAAGATTTAGGCATGTTTCCTAAAAATAACATAGCCTTGTAACTTCAAGGAGGTGTTGATTTTTTCGTTCTGCTACTCGGTTCTGCTATAGGGTCCCAACACAAGATGTTTGATGAATGATAACTACTCAAGACCGCTTGAAAACTCTGATTACTATATTCAGTACCATTGTCAGTGCACAATACCTTCACAGAGTTATTAAATTGATCCTTTGCCATGTTGCAAAATTCTTGAAAGATAGTAAGAACTTCAGTCTTGGATTTTAAAAGGCGAATCCATGTATCACGAGACTTATCATCAATGGATGTAATAAAATATCTAAAACCCTCCTTAGAATCAATGGGTGAATTACCCCAAACATCCGAATGAACAATAGAAAACAATTCAATAGATCTATTATTGCTATGTGGAAAAGGTAACCTATGCTATGTGGCAAAGTGACAAGGATCACAGTTGCTTGAATCATGACAAAATGACATGTTAAGAGCATGTGATGCTTGGTTGGATGGATGACCCATGCACCAATGCCACATTTGCGAATTGTCACCTCCTCCTTTTATTGTTGTCAAAGTTGCATTAGGAAGCTCTAAGGTGTATAACCCATATTGCAACCGCCCCTCACCAATCGTCCTCTTGGTGGTGCGATCTTGGAAAAGCACCTTTTGAAGGGTAAAAATAATATTGCAATTCCATTGGTTAGTTCACTTGCTTACAGACATCAAATTTGAGGGTTGTTCAGAAACCAACAGAGCTTCTGATTCCTTTGAAAAGAATTTAATTTGTTCCACTCCTTGTGTGGGAACCGGCACCCCGTTAGCAATAGTAATAGGAGGATGCAAAGTGCTACAAGCAGTATGAGACAATATAGTTGAAGAGCTGAACATGTGATCCGTGCGTCCAGAATCCACAATAAATCGTGTTTTAGGAAAAACAGAAAGAGCATACTCATTACCAAATGTTGTGGCAAGATTCCGGGACTCCTTATAAGTAGTATTCGTCCCAAGCCCATGCATTTGAATTAGCTGCTGCACTTGTTGAGTTAAAAGAATCAAGCTTTGTCAGAATATCTACGGAATCTCCTTGAATAATTGCATTGGCATTTGGCCCCTTCTCCTTGTTTTGGCGAAGATGAGGATGAAGAAGCCAGCATATCTCCTTAGAGTGACCATCACGATCAGAGTGACCACAATGAAAATGGATGGGTTTCTTGTTTTTGCCTGTGATGAATCGCGTGACCAAATCTCCTTGCCTAGGCTTGTTAGCCACATTATGGGCTGAATGCTCCACCGGATCTATTACCGACACATGATTTGATTTGATGGTTTTATTTAATTGATGTGATGGACCTAAGTTGGCCCGTCCGCCCATGTTGGGCCTAAAAGCCTAGCCCACAAGTTTATGGCCCATTGATAAAGGGACACGTTGAAGGGTTGTAACTTTTGGGGGAGCGTCTTTTACCAAAGGGACACGTTCTTTGGAGATGACGTATTTAAGGGAGAAAAGAGAGGGAGGAACGTACCTTTACACATAACGTACGTTCCTTCTCTCCCTCTCCTTCTAAAAAGAAGAACAAGAGCAAAGAAGACGAATTCTTCTTCCCTTCAAGGCCAATTGACATCATCAGATAGAACGGGATCAGTCTTTCTTCTTCAAATCAACGTCGGTGTTTAGGCTGTGGCTAACAAGGTACGTTCGATATCGTGATGTGCCTTAGGATCGGTGATACATGTGATTTTCCTGGGCTCGTCTTCCGCACTCTTTTTAGGGGTTCGATTTAGTGTCGAATCCGATTTTGGGAATCAGTAATTCCCAACATGATTACATCACCCTTCGCCTTGTTTCCTCATTCTGAATAATGGGACACATGGCATAAAAGATGGCATTTGTGGACCAGTCAAAATTTGTCTCCTCATCTCTTTAAACTCAGGCTTGAGGCTAGCCAAAAGCTGAAAGATGTGATCTTGCTCTTCTCATTTGATATAGTCGACAACAATCTTAGTGGGGGGCTATATTGGCAGAGATATCCCATTGTCTCTTGAGATTTCCCAGATGCTCGATAAAGGATTGATTTGAACCTTGCTTGGAGTTAGCAATCCCTTGCTACAACTCGAAGATCCTGGACACATTATTTGCTTGTCCATACACTTCACCCAACGACTCCCATAAAGTCTAAGCAAAATCCGAATATGCGAAAATCTATTAGATGCGGGTTTCCATGAAGTTGAACGTCCGTGTCATAACATTGTGGTCATCAGCTTGCCATTCTTCAAATTTTGGGCTACCTCCGGCGAAGCAGGGATCTACCCATTGATATGTCCAAGCCTAGAGCTTCCTCCAAGGGCAATAGTCACAGCATGGGACCAAGGAAGGAAGTTGTTCAATTCAGCAACAAGGAAGTTAGAGGTTGGCTGTGAGACTCATGAACAATAGCCTTTGAAGGATTAGATTCAGAGGCTTCATCTTGTTTCTTATCCATGCCTTAGAACAAGCAGCAGTGCAGACAAAAAAAGAAGAAGAAAAGGTATAATCGATTGGGATGAGGACCCGATTGCTGGAACACAAAGATGGAATCGAAAAACGGAATCAAAACACAACCTGCTCCGATACCATGTTCAAATTTAGTAGGATGAAACACGTAAATAATAACACAAGGAAATAACGTGGTTTGGCAATATGCCTATGTCCACAGACAATAAACTCCTCCTCTCTTCTTTTTTCTTAGGGAGCATGTCTTTCATTATTCATCATGTATACAGCATACGTTTACCTACAGCAAGGCAACAAGCAACCTTTTACATAAGGAAAGAAAAACCAGAAACAGGAAACAAGAATAATACAATAGCAATAATATCTCCTTTTCAAAAATAGGAGATACGAATCTCGCCAACAAAACCCATGTAAATAAAAGTAGCATCCTAATGCTAGAATGCCCAGATCATGACAAATAATATCATAGTAGCGTTCCCAAGTTGTATGTGCCAGTGTCATCCATTGCCATGTTTCGAGCATGACCAGTAGCGACAATGTGTTCTTATTGGCCGAGCTTAGGCCATTGGGCGAGCATTGCCCATCGCGTATGACATAAAGAGAGGCGGTGATGGCTAGGAGAATCGAAGGAAGCAATAGAATAACCCACAACAAGGGCATTTTTGAAATCAAGTGAGGAAAATTTCACAATTTGGCTATTCCACATTCCATGAAAAAGCATGGAACTAAACTTTGTAATACAGAAAGAAGCATGAGGGACGAGATATGAACTGACTTAACTTGATTGGCGGAGTGGTGTCAAAGTTATTGTGCTAGAAATCTACTAATGAAAGGAATATTATGTGAAAAATGTCTGAAGGCAGGGCTGGCAATCCATGCATAAACTATTAGGAATTTATGCCACTCTCCTGACAATTGTCATTACATGTCGAAACTAATTGTTATGTTGAATCGAGATGCATGCCCTGGTTGGGACACAAGAAGCCCGAAATAAAAGGGAGAAGTGGTATGGTCGACGCCAATGAGGTGTGCCATAATACAAGCTATGGGAATAATTCCTAGAAACAAAGGCTGCCATGGTGAATCGGCTCACCAGATGCGCACGATCCCGTGACCGAGACCAATCAGCCCAGACCATGACAGCCGGCTCCGGAGGGGACGCGCTACATATCCCTTCACTTATTCGAATAATCTGGAATAGGATTTCACATGCTGATCTAGTTGCTTGAAATCGTTCCTCTCATGACTTCCCTTGTATTAATCGTTTTGGTTTGAATTCATTAACAATCTTCTTTTCTTTATTTTTCTCTTTCACCGTTGTTTGAACGTCACATTCCGTACTTAAAAAAAAAAAAATCCATTCAATGCTAAATGACAATTTTCTACTTTCGAATTTCATCTTAGCATTCAAATTTATATTAAATAACTAATAAGTATTGATAAATACATATCTGAATTTAAATATAGATTACTTACTATTTATGGAGTCATATATCTCACTTTCAAATCCTCGTAATATGAAAGAGTTGATCTCTCATAGGGAGCCGATCCAAGGCGGTTGAAGAAAACTCTTACTTGCTAAGGGCTTCCAAATGATCACAAAAGTCTTCTGAAACTCGTAACACACGATCGTTCCATTTTAATTGCCTGGATGATCATTCAAAGCATCTACTTTTCCTAGTTGTACAATTTTACAAGAAGGTTTTTATCCTCCTTGCAAGTCCTCCGCAGCATAATAGTTCATTCAAAATAGACTCCATATGGGAACTTTTTCCCGAACAAGACTATCAAAAAGTTATCTTATCATTTAGACCGAATGTCACTAGTTATTTTTCTTTTACAATATAGGTTGTCCTCATTTATGGCGCTTATCAATGCCACTGTTACATGTAGTATGATTTTACATTGAGTCTGAAATTATGACTCGAGTCTACCTCTAGCTTGGACACAAAAGTTATACTTGGTCAGAAACCTCATGAATAAAAGGTCCCAAAATGAAATGGGATAACTACGGATATAACATTGCGTTCTGGTTCTCTCAACCAAAGCCTAAGATGTCCTTCATTGCTACTCGTTTAGGCAAATTGAGAGCCTCAGTTATTTTTCTTCTGTAAATATTAATAACCTGCCCAACACAAAAGCCACTTGTTTGTGGCTCTCTCGTTGTAAGAACACTCCTAACCGATAGACAGTATCAGTATTTTTTTCATTCCAAACTCAATTGCAAGGGAACAAAACCCTTGCTTAGGACAGGGTAAATTCTCCTAATACAAATCAAGACTAATGAAATGCGTAGAGACTTTGCCTCTTGAGATATGGATACAGGAACACCCTCATCACTAGAGCCACCCAATGCGGAGCAATATCAAGAAGGCTACACGTGAGGGAAAAACTTGATCATCACACATTGACAGAACAATAGTCAGGAAAACGCATAAAAAACGTGAGAATTTTCAAGTTTCAAGAGCAAAAAGCACGACAACCTCTCAATTCATACTAAGACATAAAAACATGAATCTATAGACATGCATATATTTGTATATATTTGACCCACATGATGTCTAAACTAACATGATTTAGGATCAACCACATGAGCCACTCTAAGCAAATGTTCCGCCAAAAATTGGCCAAAAGTTAGTGGAGAACATTTTTTATACTTTAAGTGAACAATTGGCTCGTAGCCTGTTTGAAACCTTAAAATTTTAACAGAACTGAGCCTTCAAATTCGACCAAGCAGTGGTTGATCTAGACATTCTTTCCTCAGCTATTCTCTTCTTTTCCTCAGCCTCTGCTACTTTCTTCTGCTCATCTTTATAGCCCGACTTTGCTTCTTCAGACTCGACCAGCAAGATCTCCCAGTCTGAGAGAAGCTTGTCCCTCCTACACTTTACTTCCTCCATCTTTCTCTTGAGCTCTTCCTCTTCCTTGGCGACTTTATCCATTAACTGCTTATACAAGACGTGAGTCTTGTGACTCTTCTTCATAGCAGAGAGCCTTTGATCCCTTTGTAGTTTATGCAGCTCAAACTCAGCATTGTCCTGCTCAAATTTTAAGAAGTCGGAAGTGAAATCATTGAAATTGGCCAGATATGTCTCAATTACTACTTTTTGCTTCGATGATAATCCAGTTCTGGCTAAGCTTAAAGTTGATAGTGCCTCAGATAGCTTCTCTTTCATATTCAATTTAAAGAGATCCGAAAGGCATTCCTTCAAAGACTGCTTAGCCTTCACAACTTCTTCTAAGCTAGGAATTTCAACAATCAAGGCACCATCTTGGTGGCATAAACTTGATCCTGCACTAACACCATCAGTCTCAGCAGCGTTGATGTGTTCCTCCAGACCAGTAAAATAGGAGTCAAAGTTATCAGTTGGTCCAGCTAGCTGATTCACCGGAGGAGTAACTGTCAAGACGCGAACTTCAGCTTGAACCACCAAAGTGTCATTTGCTAGAAAACCCCAAGCAGGATCACGAAGCTTATTCAATGAAATGAAATGTGTGTAACCCCAGTCACTCTGTCTCGCAGTGAAAACATATTGCGTCCCTGCAGAATTCAGGAGACAGGGTAACGAATCCAAAAACTTCTTTACTACAATAGCAGAGCAAGATATGTGGATAAAACATTGCAGACCATCAAGAACTAGAATGTTGTATAGCACATCAAGCAAAATATTAGCAACAGACGAAGCAAACAGCTCCCCTGATCAGCTTAAGCTACCAAATTTGCACAAAAGTTGATAAACTGACCATGCTCGACATTTCTAAGACCACTAGATGTAACTGTCTTGAACTTAAATTGTGGTTCCTCTCTTTTTTCTTTACCAACATTTGGATTATATAGGCACAGTCTAGCCCTAACTCCTCCATCCACTGGACCAGTTGATTACAAACTCAACTAGCTAATTTCCTTAACCATTAATCTCAGGATTGTTCAGGTAACTCTTGCATCGTTCTGGCCATCTATCATAAGGAAGATCATCGAGCATGAAGGTCAATTTTGATGATGTAGGATTATGGGGTTGCCTCTGATTTACTCCTATTGCTCGAGGTTCAAGTGTAGGGGATCCCATATCCTCATCATCTTATCCGCCAGCCATCATGACACTCGCTGAAAGTGGTTTTTAAGTAGATGCACAATCAACCGGATTAGAAATCTATCTTAAACTCAAGATTAAAATTAAGAGATTCCAATAAATATCAACCCAATTCAAGAACAAACCATGTCTAACAGAGCGAGCATTATCGATTTGATCGATCACACTCAAGCTGAACTCGGCGTTTCTGGACCAGCCGTTTGGCAACGTCGCAGAATCAGGGACATCGACGTACAATGACAAATGGTTCGTGCCATTTCCCTTGGGGAATACCAGAATTCTCCTGCTCATAAAGAATGGGACAACGCAAGAATCACTTGGCAACACGATGAACATGCGATCATCAAGAAAAAACGCGAGAAGAGAGAGAGAGAGAGATAGAGAGAGAGATAGAGAGGGAGAGAGTAACATAAAAGGAATGTTGATGTACCATTTACAACCAGAAACTCTGAATACTTCAGAGTAAACCCTCCTCGCATTTTGCTCGGAGAAGTTGCTGATTTTCCACGTGAATTCTCCCCGATTAACATCATTTTGTGCATCCATTTCTTTCTTTTTCTAAATTTGGCTGCTGCTTCTGCAGATCAAGCTTCGGAAACACAGATGTCTCTTCTTAGCCAACGCTCTGATTGCGAAGAAGGCGGAGGTCGAATATGGTCCCTCGGAATGGGGGAAAAGCAAAAGAAACGAAAAGAGAACAAGAATACTTCCCCGTAAAGTTAAAGTGGAGGAAAAGTCAGGACTCGTCCATTCAGGTTCAAAGGAAAAGGGCATATCATCATGTCATTCACCCCTCTGGCTGGCACAGTGAAAGCCAACGAGCACTGTCCCGCAAGAGAAAAAAATTCAGTAGTGATTTGGTACTATCGAGAAAATATTGGGCGGTCCGGGAACACTAAATCAGCGTGATCCCCGGCTACTCACAAGATGCCACGTGGAAGGGGGCTCACTTGCCATCTTCTGTCTTGTTCCCATTTTTGAGGCAAAATTTTCACTCTTGTAGCTACAGCAAAAGAGACGAGCGGTAGTTTTTTTTTTATTTTTTTCTGCAAGTTGTCTTTCTTCTGCAGAGCCTCTCCTTTTTCACGCCTCTCCTCTCCCTTCCTTCCCCAAATTCAAAATTTCAGGTTCCCTCTTCTTCGCTCTCTTCCGGCGCTCGCTCGCTTTCTCCGGCACTCGTGCTCGTGCTATATTTGAGCTGACGTCGTTGGCCAGGCTTCTGCTCCCTTCGACGCCCGCCGCAAGCTCGCTCGACCTCACCTCCATCTTCACCGTCACTCTCGGCCTCTCCCTCTCTCCCGCTCTCCCTCCTTCGATCTTCCCCCGCCCAGTGCTGCCCCTCCGTGGATCACGCTCACAGCTGTGCTGTTCGAGAACTCGAACCCCCGAAGTTGGTGTTCCGGAGGACGGCCTCCCCAACCGGCGACGCGGTCGAGGGAGCTGAGAAGGAGGCCGCGGTGGAGTAGTCGAGGGACTTGACGTCGACGCGGGGAAGCCTGAGCTCGGGGCTCTTGACGCGGACGTTGAGGGCGAACCCGAGGAAGGCGGCGCGGAGGATGACGATCGGGGCGAGGGCGTAGACGAAGCACTTGCTGCTGATGCGCCTCTGGTTGCGGCGAGACGGCGGCTTGGCGAAGTGGGCGAGCTCCACGTCGTCGCTCCGGAGGCGGGGTCCTGAAACTCTCGACCGCCCCACTAACCGGGTCAAGAGTGATCGGAGCGCCCGAGTATTGCCACGCCAACTTCACCAAGTACTTCTCCGACGAGTTCGGGTCGGACGCCGAGCTTCCCAAGGTCTTTGCAGGGAAAAGGCCGTGCTATTTCAACACGGGGGTGATGGTAATGGATTTGGTGAGGTGGAGAGAGGGCGATTACAGGAGGCGGATCGAGGGATGGATGGAGATTCAGAAGGAGAGGCGGATCTACGAGTTGGGCTCGCTGCCGCCGTTCTTGCTCGTGTTCGGCAGCGACATTGAGCCGATTGATAGGAGGTGGAATCGACACGGATTGGGCGGAGACAATGTGGTGAACAGCTGCAGGGCACTCCATCCTGGCCCTGTGAGCCTACTGCACTGGAGTGGTAAAGGGAAGCCCTGGACGAGGCTTGATTTGAAGATGCCCTGTCCTGTGGACTCCCTATGGATGCCTTATGATTTGCACAGTTCGAAGGAGTCCTCTCGCGGCACGGCGATTGTAATGAACATAGACTCTTGGGTTTGCTATGATCGGCTTGAGATCGATTGCTGAGATTCTTTCATTTTTATGTATATACAGGGATGTTGTAAAACTCAAGTCGAGTAGGAAATATACACAGAAGAGGTTGTGTCCCATTACAAATGGGGATAACATTTTTGGAATCGCAAGATCTGGTCATCCTTTTTTCTTTCTTTCCCTATCCTTTTACATTTTGATGATTCTTTCGTTTTCAAAATGTCCCATGGACTGGAAATGTTTACGTTCTTTGATTCATTGATAGACATTCTCAGATGGCCTAGTTTGTGAATTTCGACGGACTTGTTTTATAGGACTGCTTGTTGGCATTCACAGGTGATAACCCTTCGCAAAAATTTTTGCTTCTATAATTGCAGATGGAGGGAAGGGAACTTACGCACAGAACTTAAAGTTTGAAATCTTCCACATTGGGCAGCCGGGACGAATTTTACCATCTAGTGTCAATGGTAAACATCCCAAGCTCTGGAAAAAAAATGTTAACTGCTGATCTGGATACCGACTTCTGTTCAACAATACATCATTTAGGTGTTGATCAAAATCGAGGAGAACAGTCTTTTGTGAATTCAATGAGCCCAGGTGAAAAATGATCAATAAGATTTTTTGAATCGAGAACAAAGTACGGCTATAAAATTGATCAATTCATTCAGTAACTGCATACTGGCATTTGTTCATTCAATCGTTGGGTAATTATCCAGTCATGGATCTGGACAATGCATCAGCATCCTGCTGCTGATCTGGATGTTATAGAGATACATCCCAAATTAGATTTCAATGGGTTAGAAACAGCGTATTTATGACTATACAGTCGGAACATCGAGAACGTGATCCAACAAGAAGCCACATACGTCATCCTCTTCTAAGGGAGCGGTATCAAAGAGCTGAAACTAAAAACAAAACCCCAAACAAATGATTAAACATATGTATTCCTCTGTACTCGATCAACTTGTAAGGAACCAAGTGATCAGGACACTTGTGGTATCTTTATGTTCCCAGCAACTTCAGTGTACCATGACTTCCATGCCTCCATGTAATGTGCAAAGAGGTCCCTCAAAGCTGCAACAGCATCAATAAGAGCCATCAGGCATGTAGTGTAGTTAGCTTATGCATAAATGAGAAACTATTATAGGCTTGGCCACCCTGTGAAGTATGAACCATACCCTCATTTTGTGGGGATTCAGTTAGCCTATTTGACGGAAGAGGTCAAGGTAATGAAATGACAGCTTGATAATGCAGAAACTGACATATATTAAGACTGCATCTATGCAAGCATGAAAATCCAGAACCTCGAGGTGAAACAGTCAGATACCTTGATTATGGTACTGAGGGCGATGAGTAGATGCAAGTGTTTCCCAGTCATAATCCTGCTTCACAGACTTTGGTGCAGAATTTACTGCTCTGGGCAAACACATAGGAGCAAATGGGCCATATACGTAACACCTCGAGCCATTGTCTGATTGGCACTCTTGTTCACACCTGTCGTAGTTGTTTTCTGGATCTTGTTTGACAAGAAACACCTTTTTTACTAGGTCACATGATTTTGTATTGTTTGAAGAATCCACCTTACTTCTCTTTAAAGGTTGATTTGTGATCTCAGTGCCAAACAGTCTCTTCCTATATTGATTCTGCTCTGAAAAATTAGCATTAGTATTGTTAAAATATGTCTCAAGTTTGAGTCCAATGTGAAATTCCGAATATTCCAAATTGGATATATTGCGGACGTTCTAAATCGAGTGAAGAAGATCCAAAGATCAACTTCCCAAAGTTTGAATCTGCGTTGGAGAATTTGACCGCTAAAATAGGAAAGTCCAACTTTCACTTGGATTTGGATTCTATTTAAAATATATAGAGATATATTTTGTTTAAAATAGGCATGTTAGGAAACATAATACTATGAGAAGTTGGCAAAAGAATAAGGGTCTCGCTATATATATATATATAGACTTGTGGCCATGGATGGAAGAAGGTTGATCATGAAGAAGTGTTCTTGAAGCGCCGTTTAGTCGTCGAGTGCTTGGAAGGGATTTTTTTTATCGTTCTTGTCCGTGAATTACATCCAAGAAAGATTAGTGTTTGTAGCCAATTTAAATCTTATGGTAAGATTTGCTTATAATTCCTTTG
This sequence comes from Eucalyptus cloeziana, assembly GCA_014182715.1. NCBI lineage: Eukaryota > Viridiplantae > Streptophyta > Magnoliopsida > Myrtales > Myrtaceae > Eucalyptus > Eucalyptus cloeziana. The sequence continues at coordinate 21,132,828 of CM024644.1, read as the reverse complement.
TGAGATTGAGAGATTATTTCTTGAGGAATTTCAGGGCTAAACACTGCGTGCGTTGTTGGGTGTAATTGGGGCTTGGGAAACACCGAGAGAGTATTTAAGTGACTTGAGTGTGTAATCTCCTTGTATCGCTTGATCTATAGTGAAATTCGTTGCTGCTCTCCCCGTGGACGTAGGTCTTTACAACCGAACCACGTAAATCTGGTGTCCGATTTATTTTTTTCTTCTGTTTATATTATTGTTCGATCGCTCGCTTTTTCGCAACAAGTGGTATTAGAGCCAGGCTTGGCTAAGTTGAAGTGAATCGATGGCGACATAAGAAGTAAAAGTGAGAATCGACATATTTGATGGGAATGATTTTAGTTTCTGGAAGATGCAAATTGAAGATTATCTTTACTAGATGAAACTGCACTTGCCCTTATCTAGGGAGAAACCAAAGACGATGAAGCAAGCTGATTGGGATTTGCTGGATAGATGAGCTATGGGTGTTATTCGGCTGACGTTGGCTCGTAACGTCGCGTTTAACATCTTGAAGGAGAAGACCACTGTTGATTTGATGCAAGCCCTGTCGGATATGTACGAGAAGTCCTCTGTGATCAACAAAGTCTATTTGATGCGACGTCTATTTAATTTGAAGATGAGTGAAGGTGCGTCAGTTGCAGATCATGTCAATGAATTCAATGTGATTGTTAGTCAATTGAGTTCAGTTGAGATTGACTTTGAAGATGAGGTACGTGTTTTGATTCTGTTATCCTCATTGCTTGATAGTTGGAATACTACTGTTACTTCTGTTAGTAATTCCTCTGGGTCAACAAGTTTGACGTTTGATAGGGTTCGAGATTTGATTTCGAGCGAGGACATTTGTAGAAGAAAATCTAGCAAACCTATATCTGCTGCTTTAGTAGGTGAAAATAGAGGAAGATCTAGAATACGTGTGGGTAACAGTAGTACTGATATGAACAAGCGTAGTCAGTCTAGGACTGGTGATGTTGTCTGTTAGAGCTGTGGTAAGAGGGGGCATCTTAAAAGGAATTGCCTTAAGCTGAAAAATGAGAAGGGTAAGGGAATTATAGTTGATTATGCAAATAATGTTGTAGCTGTAGTAGATAATGCCGATTATGTTTTGTCTGTCACTAATGATTCATCGTTTGATGGATGGATTATGGATTCTGGTTGTTCTTTTCATGTCACACCAAATAGAAACTGGTTTATCACTTATCAGTGCATGGGTAGTGGTGAAGTCCAGTTAGGAACAATGCTGAGTGCGATGTTGTGGGTGTTGGTGATGTTAAAATCAAAACGCATGATGGCATTGTGAGGACATTGACTGGAGTAAGACACGTTCCAGATGTCACGCCCCGATCCTCGATCGCGTGCCCATCCCTCAATTGGTCAATTAATAGCGACGTCCCATGACGCATCGCCGACCCTGTTCATTTATTAAGCACATGCGGAAGCATATAGAAAATTCCCAAACAATAAAACAATGGGATAGAAAAGTAGGGCCATATTTTTCATATTGAAATTCACAACCATACTTTTATACAGAGCATAACTCCAAGTATATTTACAAACTATTTACGACTTTCTAATTTAACTCTATTCACATCAAAAGAGGATTCACAAAAAAGGATGGGATCTCAGTCCTCATCCTGGTCGTACTCAAGATCCCTCTCTGGATTATCTTCTTCTTCCAAGAATCTTTCTCCTCAGAGTTCTCCTTCTCAGATTTCTCCTCCTCGGCTCCTCATCAAGGTCCTGAAATGTTGTCCTACAATCGGGATGAGACTACGTCTCAGCAAGTTCTACCCCACTAAGACTCAATTAGGGAACCAATACACCACATGGTTGCCTAAGCATGGCACGAGTCAAAAGACTTATCTTGGCATCAGTTCCAACTTGCAATCCAAGGTTATATACAGATGCTTCATATATCACATCGAACAGTCGATCAAATCACAATAATCAGATCAAATCATTGATCAATCGAACTAGTCAATTACATGTCAATCGGACCATTCTAGGTCATTAATTCCTCACCATATAACCTCCAATAGTACACTCAGTCACAGAGTGACATCAATGCTCTTGGGCGTCAACTTCACCAACGTGACGTATCCACTAGACAATTGCGTGCGTTCTTTAAGGCACCGTTTTCGCCAGTGATATCCCAAATCACCGAACCACACATGCCTACAACGATGTGTTTAATAGACAATTGCATGCGTTCTTTAAGGCGCCATTTTCGCCAATGATGTCCTTAATCACCGAACCACACATGCCTACAACGATGTGTTTAATAGACAATTGCGTGTGTTCTTTAAGGCATCGTTTTCGCCAGTGATATCCTAAATCACCGAACCACACATGCCTATAACAATATGAGTACTAGACCAATACATGCGTTCTTTAAGGCACCATTTTCGCCAGTAATATCTCAAATCACCGAACCACGTAGGTCCATAATGATGTATGTACTAGATCGATACGTGCATTCTTTAAGGCGTTGTTTTCGCTAGTGACGTCCTTAGTCACCGAACCACGTAGGCCCATAGCACCATACCTGATCGGTTATAGCCCAGAGCATTCCCAATTCACTCTCACGATTCTATCCACTTTACAACTCATCAAAGCATTATAAATGCTAAATAAACATACTCGGCCATCTTCCAATCAATCATTCAATTCCACTCAATTTCAATCAATTAAGGAACAATTCCTCAAATTGCACAATCAAATCAATTCAGTATGATTTGGAGCTCAAATAAATAAACGGACCGCACCACAACAATCAGCATAAAATTCTAGTCATCGGCTATCCCAACGTTAATTTCCGAAAAATAAATAATTAATTAATTAATTTCGAAAATTAATTAATAAATATTAAAAGTCCAATTTCGCTCAAAATAAAGCTCAATTAAATAAACAGATCGCACCACGATCATTAGCATAAAATCCCAGTCACCGACCATCTCGGCTGAATTTCCAGAAAATAATTAATTAATAAATTAAATTCCGAAAATTAATAATTAATTACTAAAAATCCAATTTAGGCCCAAATTGCCTAATTGAAGCGCGATAAGGGTCGAGAAAAATCCCGAGATATATTCATTAAATAGTAGACTACATCTACTTACTAATTGCACAATCAAAATGTCTAATATGCATCACAATTGATTAATAATCACTAATATACTCTAATCTAACCACCTAATCCTAATTAATTAACATTAAACAACCCTTAAGTATAATTAATCCACTAAGAAAGGATTAGTGAGATTACTCACTAAAATCGCGCGCAAATCGGATCAATCCGACAGGGACGACGCGAGGGTTGATTCTTTCGAAAGCAAGTCCCGGGTTCGGGGCCCGGAAATGCCACAAAGCGGGCCTTGAACAGTGCTGGAAACCCACTTTTCCAGCCACTATTCTTGGCTAGACGAGGCTCATCCAGTGGCTGAGACGGCGAGGCAAGGCCGACGGAGGGCGAGCGGGGCTTCGGTGAGGCTGCGTGATGGCCGGACGAAGTTGGGCGGCGGTCCGGCGGCTTCCTCAGCCATCCACAAGGCTAGACAGAGGCCGAACAAAGGCTGGGGTTGCATGGTTGAACGGCAAGGGCGCGAAGGGTGGGCAATGGACATGTGAACGGCAAAACAGCGGCGTGCGGCAACTCAGATGCAATGGCGACAGCAGCTCTGGTCTTCCTCTCTCGCGGCCGTTGTCTTCACTTTAGTTTTTGGTTTGCTAGTTTGCACGGTGAGGGAGAGAGAGTGTCAAGAGAGAGAGAGAGAGTGAGGGAAGAAGAGAGAGAAGAGAGAGAAGATAAGTGTTTGAAAAGTCAAAAAGGTAAAAGAGAAAAAGCGAAGTGGAAGCCAGCTTGGGGTATTCGGTGGGGGGCGGGGGAAATCGCACGAGGGGAAAAGAGAAAAGAGGGGGAGAGAAAGAGAAAAAGAAAGAAGGAAAGAAAGGAGAGAGAAACTTGTGGCAACAAGGGGAAAAGGTGTTTGGCCAAATAGGGAAAAAGAAATGGGAATAAATTTAAAAGAAAAGAATTTTCTAGAATAGAAAATTCTCATTCCACTTTCTTTTGAATTGGCTCATAGATTCCCAAGAGAAATTTCAACTTAGAGTTCTTGGTCCCCACTTGCATTTTGCATCCAATTTCCCTCTTGAATTTCTCTCAATTAACTCTCACAAAAATCAATTGATATCTCCATTATCAAATTAATTATTTTCCTTATCCAAGAATCCCTCATGCTTCTCAATTTCACAATCAGAATTAATCCACAGCTTCAATTTAACGAAAAAATGGCCACACGACAACTTTTTCCCAAAAAGTGTCAGGTGTCAAAAAAATCTTCTGAGACTGAATCAATACTCCTAGAATTTATTGTGACATGACAGAAATTTCAATTTCTAAAATTGGACTTGAATTCACAGTTAATTTCACTTGGCACGTTTTTAGCATGACCTAGGCTACCGGGTAACTTTCAGATATTTTTAAGTGTAATTGACCCGTGGTCGATTTTCTTCGAGCCACTATGAACCCACTCGACTCATGGGCGACTCTTGATTGTCGTGAAAATTTCGAGAATCCAAATACGGACATAAGGTACCAAAACAATAAAAAAATTAGTTTAGGACCAGTGGACAAGAATTTTCCAATTTAGTGGTGTCACCCACGATTAGCTATACATTTCTGTTGATTCAGTCTACTTCTGATTTCAAATCAATTTTTAACTGTGCTGTAATGGCCTCAAAAGATGGACACGGTCGAGAAGTCGATTCCTGATCGAATTTTCAAGTTTATTTGCCTTAAAATTCTTAATAATTTCTCCAGATAGTCCAGTTATCTCGAGAGTGATCGGCTCTAAGAATAACCCTATAGACGTGTCAATGGAATGCCCGATTAATTCAGAAGAAAACAGAGTTGAAAATTTGGGATGTCACACCAAAATTGAAAAAGAACTTAATTTCCTTGGGTGCCTTAGATTCAGCTGGTTGCAGGTATTCTTCAGAAGGTGGAGTTCTGAAGGTTGCTCGAGGTACCCTGGTAATAATGAAAGGAATCAAGCATAGAGGCCTGTATAAACTTCAAGGTGAGACAATGACAAGTTTCGCCTTGGAGACGTTGGATGCATTTGTTCGAGAGTCTTTTGACTGCTCGAGGGAGACCTGGGTGTTCGTGCCGATGCACAAGTTTGATGCTGGTGTCAGGATCACACAGTCGATTGCTTTGATTGAGACGGAGACTGGTAAGTCGATCAAGCATGCGCGGACTGACAATAGTATGGAGTTCTGCTCGGAACTGGCAAATAAATTCTACATGAAAGATGGCATAGTGAAACACCGTACTAGTGTCAGTAAATCACAACAATGTGCAGAATTGATGAGTATAAAATTACTAGAGATGGTCCGAAAAATGATCTCTGGTGCTGGTATTGCTAGGAGAATCCTAGCTGATGTGCTTAATACGATAAGTTGCCTGGTGAATAGATCCCCATCAACTGCTATTGAATGGCGGACTCCTGAAGAAGTGTGGTCAAGTAATGTTGCTGGTTATTCTATTATTAGAATGTTTGGTTGCCCGTGTTATTTTTGAGTGAGTAGTGGTAAGCTCGATTGGGGGGCAAGGTGCATATTCCATGACTATGCACAAGGTGAGTGGGGTGATCGGTTGTGGTGCCCAGATATAAATTCACCTGTTAACAGCAGAGAAGTTACTCTTGATGAGTCTTCGGTACTTCTGGCTAGGAGTGTTTGTGGCAGTGTTAATATGAATCTAGACGGTGTTCAACTTGAGGTGGAGTTGCGACCAGAAACTCTTGAGGTAGCGAGTGCGAGTACTAGCAAAATAATCAACCCAGATGGTGCTTGTAGCGAGGTGGAGCTTATAGAGCCAACGGTTGTTGTAACTGCTGATATTGACAAGGTACGTATTCGATCTCCTGATAGATATGGATGCAACAATGGTTTTGCTTTATCTGCGATTAAGGAGTTTGTGTCGGAAAATCCTTGCGGAGCAGTTAAAGGTGCATGTGGAGTTGGTATCTGATGAGGTCCTCGGTTATGGTGAAGTTCAAGCGAGGCTTGGACTTGGATAATATCTATGGCGGTTGAGCCCATCAGGAGCTATGGAAGAGTAGCAGCAGAGTTTGAATTTTTTGCGAAGTGATTGCAATTTGGCTCAAATGTCGAGCCAAGGTGGAGATTGTTAAAATATGTCTCGAGTTTGAGTCCAATGTAAAATTCCGAATATTCCGAATTGGATATGTTGCAGACATTCGAAATCGAGCAAAGAAGATCCGAAGACCAACTTCCCAAAGTTTGAATTTGCGTTGGAGAATTTGGCCGCTAAAATAGGAAAGTCCAACTTTCACTTGGATTTGGATTCTGTTTAAAATATATAGAGATATATTTTGGTTAAAATAGGCAAGTTAGGAAACATAATACTGTGAAAAGTTGGCAAAAGAAGAAGGGTCTCACTTATATATATATATATATATATATATATATATATATATATATATATATATTAGTGTTTGTAGCCAATTTAAATCTTGTGATAAGATTTGCGTGTAATTCCTTTGTGAGATTGAGAGATTATTTCTTGAGGAATTTCGAGGCTAAACATTGTGTGCATTGTTGGGTGTAATTGGGGCTTGGGAAACACTGAGAGAGTGTTTGAGTGACTCAAGTGTATAATCTCGTTGTATCGCTTGATCTATAGTGAAATTCGTTACTGCTCTCCTCGTGGACGTAGATCTTTACAATGGAACCACGTAAATCTGGTGTCCGATTTATTTCTTTCTTTTGTCTATATTATTGTTCGATCGCTCGCCTTTTCGCAACAAGTATCCCCAGATTTTCCTCTCCATCCCAGCCATCTAAATGCTGGTTTCTTAGTATCAAGGTGAGGTGTCTGCGGATTAGCCATTAACCAAGCAACTAGTAAGTCAGACAGCGTAGAGGAAAAAACATTGACTTGAATTTCCTCTCACAGAGGCTAAAGACGATCCGACTAGCCCAATCGCGCCCTCCGGACCCCGCCTCCGGAGCGACGATGTGGAGCTCGCCCACTTCACCAAGCCACCGCCTCGCCGCAACCAGAGGCATAATAGCAGCAAATGCTTCATTTACGCCCTCGTGCCGATCGTCATCCTCTGCGCCGCCTTCCTCGAGTTCGCCCTCATCGTCCGCGTCAAGAGCCCCAAGCTTAGGCTTCACTGCATCGACGTCAAGTCCCTCGACTACTCCACTGTAGCCTCCTTCTCAGCTCCCTCGATTGCCTCGCCGGTTGGGGAGGCCGTCCTCCGGAACACCAACTTCAGGGGGTTCGAGTTCTCAAATGGCATGGCTGTGAGTGTGACCCACGGAGGGGCAGCGCTGGGCGAGGGGGAAGATCGAAGGAGGGAGAGCGGGAGCGAGGGAGAGGCCGAGAGTGACGGTGAAGATGGAGGTGAGGTCGAGTGAGCTTGCGGCAGACGTCGAAGGGAGCAGGAGCCTGGCCAACGACGTTAGCTCAAATATAGCACGAGCACGAGCGCTGAAGAGAGCGAAGACGAGGGAACCTGAAATTTTGAATTTACGAAAGGAAGGGAGAGGAGAAGCGTGAAGAAAGGAGAGGTTCTACAGAAGAAAGACAACTTGCAGGAAAAAAAAAAACCATACCATTTGTCCTTTTGCTATAGCTACAAGAGTAAAAAATTTTCAAAATGGCGCCTCAAAAAGGGGAAGAAGGTAGAAGACACCAAGTGGGCCCACCCCTCCACGTGGCACCTTGTGAGTGGCCGGGAACCACGCTGACTTGGCGCTCCCGGACCACCCAATATTTTCTCGGTACTATCACGGGGCTGCCAAGGTGATACGTGTTTTTTACTCGAATATAATCACAATTGACACGCGTCCGCTGAATAAAACTAAAAAAAAAAAAATCTGTATCTGTTCGGCCATGGAAGCTTCCCTTAGTCGTGCTCTTGGTCACCTCGTCATCGCTTGTTGATGGCTTTGTCGTCCCCTGCAGTCGGCTTGGCTTGTGATATCAGCCCATTGATGGCGGAGCCACCCCTCCATCTTCATGGAGGAAGTAGGGGGAAGAAATGACAAGAAGATATTGGAATATCAATTTGGAAGAGATTATGGAAGTAGGAGTTTATTTTGGTCATAGTACTAGAAAATGGAATCCTAGGATGGCACCTTAAATATATTCATATTACAAATCTTACAAAAACTTCTCGTTTTTTATTAGAGGCTTGGGATTTAGTTTTTGATGCAGCCGGTAGGGGAAAATAGTTTTTAATTGTTGGTACCAAGAATGAAGTAGCTAATTCAGTAATACGGGCTTCGACAAGGGCTAAGTGTCATTATGTTAATTCGTTTTCCGTTCAAATCTGGGTTGGAGTTGTGCCTTCTAGTCTCGTCCATGGCGACAGGTGAGGTTGAGGTCTCAAAGGCCATGGACAAAGCTCAAATATCAAGGAAAAAAAAAGGGAATTTGTCTTCTTGCAGTCGTCTCTTGCAATCAGCTCGCGGTCGGCCATGGCCACGGGCAAGATCGAGATCTTGAAGGCATGGACAAAGCTCAAATATCACAATCTATCGTCCTTGCAATAGGCTCGTGGTCAGCCATCAATGAACGACAAAGATGATGCTTGAACGCGTTCAACCATGGATAAACAATGCTGACGATTTTGGCCATTGACGGCTCGATCTCGAGATGGAGAAAATAGAGGGAACCGCCCATGCAAACATGGACATAGCGGTGGTCAGCTTGGTCATAGCGTTGGCGACTCCACTAGCGGTGACAAACCATTGAATATTATCTCATCTCGTAGTGTCACGAGTTCTATTTAGGGTGACAAATTTCTAATGCGACGTGATAATGCAAACTTGAACACGATACCAAGTTAGCAAAGGTCAAATTGAGGCTAATCGTGTTCAAGTCAATTTCATGTCATCCCAGGAGACACGAATTCAAGTCCAGCTCAACAAACGCGAAATTAACCTGTATGACATGTTCAAATTAACAAGTTATTGTTGACATGATTTGTATATGATCCATTTAAACGCGATTAAATAAATGACTATTCTTTTCGGGATCTGTCTTATTAATTTTTCAATTGATGATATTGGATAGACTAGACCATGTCTTTTAATTTGATTTGATAATATTTTAATGACGGATTATCGCAATTCATAAAGTGATATCCTGAAAAATCAAGGATGTTGCGTCTCGCATTTGTTCCTTGAATTTATTTTGTGTCAGTGGATTAATCTCGTGTCATAGTGGATCATGCAACTATGTTAACATGTAATCGCGTTACATAGGTCGTCCCATGTTAATATGGTAATTTTGAAGTCATGTCTGTCATGCAGCACAATTCAAAGTTAAAATGAGATCAAGAATACTTTGTATTTCTCCTACTAACCACCGAATTTTTTTTCTGGAAGATGTGCCCTAACCTTTTGTGTTCCAAGATGATAGATTTTTTTATTGGTTAGGTCAAATCAAGCCCGTCCACTCATGTTGGGTCAAACTCGGCCCATAAGGGAAGAGCCCATTAGAGGAATGGGTAATTATTTTTTAAATGAAAATAATTGTTGTATAAATATGAAAAATGAGGAACATTGAGAGTAGAATGAAACTATACGTTCTTTTCCTTCCCTTGAAATAAAAGTGTACTCCCTCTTGAAGAACAGAATTTCAAGGCTTCGATCAATTTCTCTGAGACTGCAACGAGGACTTAATTTATGGCAAACAAGATATATCCGTCTTCGTGGTATATCATTTGATCAGTGTTACATGTTTCCCAAGCACATTTCCGCGTTTGTTTTCGATATATGATCATTTGAATATTAGTTCATCTTTTAAGAATTCATTTCCTACATTGGTATCAAAGCGACGTTATTCATGTTTCCCAATCATTGTTGACTTTTATAATTTGTTTTTGGCCGAAATTTTGAGACATTGCCTGCGGACATTCAGGGACGGGAATCCCGTCACCCACGTATTGTTCACCCATCTTTTTTTATTTTTCGTGAGTTAAAACTCATTTTAGAAAGTACAAGGTCGTAGTTCTCATCGAAACAAGAAAAACAATGGGTGGCTTGCCGTCGAGGGCCATTGGACACATCGCCAAGTGTGGCAGGAAGTTCCTAGGTTGTTGGCACGTGTGTGTTTCCCTAGGTGCGTGTAGCAACCTCAGACGTGTGCACGGCATACACGCGATCACTGCACATGCATACACGGCACACGCTTGCGTGACATTATGGTTTTGCCCCTACTTTCTTTATAATATTACGGTTTTGCCCCTATCTATTGTTTTTACGTTTATGCCTATATTGTCCGATGTTATTGTTGTTTTGCCCCTAGCTGACCCGTTGACCCGACCCGGATGACCCGTTGACTCGACCCAGTCATCCACTTACTATCGTTGACCATTGATCGTAGTTGACCACCAATGACTTTCATTAATCGATGACAAAATAAAAAATGGAAAATGTGTTTTTCAATTTTGTTCATTGTTGATTAAATGTAAACCCTTTTGTTCTACATTTGTTGTAGGAACAATGATGTGTTTTGTACGCACACCTATACTTCCAAGAACGGATGAATAGAAAGCGAGACCTAAAGGGCTAAAAATAGAATTAGCTAATTATTAGTAGAATGATGGTGATAGTGTCACACATGGTCAGGGTCAATCGGATGATACAAAAAATCATCTGGAATGGTTATTTTATACCAGATTTTCAGAATATGCCAGCCCTAATGAACACTCTTCCATCAAAATGGCAAGTAGTGTTAAATTGCTTATTAGAGGTCAATGTGGTCCCGAATTATAAAAAGTTTATAGTGGTTTTTGTAAGAGAATACTATGGAATTGAGGCAACAATGACTTCAATCCTCGAGTTGAGTGTCACTTGGGCTCTCCAAAGGTCTTTGCGCGGTTGCCTAATGTGCCTTTAGAATTTTTAGAGGAATTTACTAAAAAATTAGAAGAGTCTTTCTCTGTTTATGAGATAAATGAGTATCTTTGATTTTATTGAATTTATTTATTAGTTTTCTTATATTGGTTTGAGATATTTTAGTGTAAATATTTCTTTCTATGTTGATGTTGATATCTTTCTTCTAGACATATTACTTCGTGTAAATGGCATGTTTATTTAATGAAAGTTCAATGTTATCTATTGTTGTAAATTATTATGTTAATTTACAATTATTTGTCAAAAATTCAAGAAAGCGTTAGTGATGTTGATGAACTTATTTTTTGCATGAATGATTATATTAATGATAATTTCAAGTTAGGATTTTTGGACGATAATTGGAAACGAAGTGACTTTTCGACTTTAAAGCCTCATTTGATCTTATTCATTAATATGATTAATTTATGCAAAATAGATGCATAAATGATAGGCATTAATAATTTGTGCATGTGCGTCTAATATGTTCAGAACCAATAGCTTCAACAACTAAAAGCATAGCTGCTAAGTTGAACAAAGGAGAGAAATTGAATGGCGATAATTATAAAATATGGCATATGAAAATCCAATATGTACTGAAAATGTGACATCCTGATTTTCAGGTTCTGTTTTCAATTGAATGAGATGGACTTTTCATTGACGCGCCTATAGTTCTATTCTCTAAGCTGATCACTCACGAGATAACTAGTCTATCTGATGAAGCCATTAAGGGATTTTAATGCAATAGACTTGAGAATTCGATGAGATATCGACTGCTCGATCGTGCCAATCTGCAAGGGTCATTACGGCACCATCAAAATCGATCAGAGACCGGAGATAGGTCAATTCAACAGAGGTATGTGATTAGTGTGTTGGTGATTCCACCTGATTACAAAATTTTTGTCAAACAGCACTAGATCGATTTTCTATAATTTATATATCTTGTGTCCGTATTTGAAATCTCGAGATTTTCACGACAACCAAGAGTCGTCAGTGTGTCGAAGATGTACAACGTGGCTTGAAAATAATCGACCACGGGTCAAATACACTAAAAATTCCTAAAAGCTACCCGGAGGCTAAGTCACGCTAAAATCGCGACTGGTTGAAATTAACCGCGAATTTGAACCCGATTTCAGAAATTGAAAGTTCTGTCATGTCACGATTCATTTTAGGAACGTCGACTGATCCTCTGAAGATTTTTTTGCAAACCCAAGATTTCGGCGAAAAATCAAAATAAGGTTATTTTGGATTGGGAAAATTAGAGGGCCATTTTTGGTCGCATTTTTGGCCGTCAAGTTGGTTCAATTGATGAGGAAAAATCATAAGAGGGACAATGACACATTGGCTGAATTTTTGGGACATCAATTGGGTCAAATTGGAAAGGAATTGAGCTCAATTTGGAGAGAAATGGTCCAAAATTCGTAGGCCAAGGGTGCACCAACATTTTGGACCTCTTCAATGGCTTCTAGGGGAAGTTTAGGTGTGGAAATTGGCTAAGGTTGAAGGCTGAAGAGGTGGGTGCCAAGCAATGAACACTTTGAAGATATTTAGCTTGACTTTGAGGCACTTTGGGCCCCTCAAGCTTCAGCAGCTTCTTGTTCTTCATTGGACCTACTTTCCCCATTGTTGAAATCATTTAGAAGCTCAAAATTACAGAGAGAACCAGAGAAGACCCCTTGTCGTCGACCGCCTCCCTTGCTGCTGTCAGACCCGTCGCGTGCCCGCACGCCGCCTGCAAGCCATTCGCCTACCTGCATGCTCGTCCCACTCGTCTCGCGCCTTCTCACTGTCCTTAAGCCACCTCAGCTCGCCATCGAGACCTCCTAGCCGTCGTCCAATCACCGTTTGCCTTTGTCGAGCCAGCTGGAACCACCGCTTGGGCCCGTTGCAGCCACCACCGCCCGTCCTGTGCTGTTTCAGCCCCTTCAATCCAGCCCAGCAGCCCGAAGCAGAAGCCGAAGCTCAGCCCTTAGCTGAGAGCTTGTGGCTCATTTTTAGGCCCGTCCAGATCTCCATTGGTGTCGCCGCAAGCTCGAGTGTCGCTCGCCTCCACGTCCCCGTTGTCATGGACTCACCGGCCTGCTAAAGCGATGAGTTTACTTGCTAAACTCTGCTTAGGGAGTTAATGACACTTAGTGGATAATTAGCTTAGGCTAATTAGGGAGTAGGTGGTTAGTTAGTTTAGATTAGTGATTTAATTGTTCATTTATGCATGTTAGGTGGTTAGATTAGACTGATTAAGGATTAGATAGATCGTGCTATTTATCTAGATAGGTTCAGAAATTTCCTAGGCCCGTTTAGGTGTTTAGATTAGCATTTCCGGCCTAAGTTAGTAATTATTGTATTTAATTTACATTATTTAATTATTTTTGTAATTTATGTAATTATTTAATATTTTCCAGAAATTATACCGGGATAGCCGGTGATCGGAATTTCGTGCTGATTGTAGTGGTGTGCTTAGATTATGCAATTGAGTGTTATATTGTGCAAATTGAGTGGTGATTAGAATTTTGGTTATTTATTCCAAAATTATGAAATTTTGATATTTAATTAGAAAATCTAGGGTGTCAAATTTTAACACTGAAAATGGTTTTAAAGACTATATCAAACAATGGGATTTTAAAAGGAAGGGTATCAATTTTTCCGGTTCAATTTGATCGTGTACCCACACATGACTATTTTACTGTGTGTTTTTAATACGAAGAAAATAGGCCAAGTACATTATTTTAATTGGGACATTTGAGTGCAAAGCACGATGTCTTGGCCAATATTGGGTGGGTGCATGAATGGTTATGAGAACCCGTCCTCAAAATGAGTCGGGTGGACGTACCCCTATACGAGATGCCCCTCGTCAACAGATGCCGGTTGTAGTAGATTATGGACCGATGCTCCTTTATGGAATGACGTCTCGTGTAAACGTTGCCGTGCTCAGTGGGGTGAGATGATATCTAATTACGTCAGAAGACCACCAAACATCGAGTAGGCCGTGCCCGTGATTAAAAATTGGAATGCATGTTGAGTGAAATTGACGCGCCTGATTATGGGACAAAATTGTGCGGCACGATATATGACGTGTCATAACAATTTGACCTTATAATCGAGACCCTTGTGTTTATTGAGATGAAAGTGGTGGCGTTCCAATTGTTTGAGTTTGATTACTGCATATGGTTGTGTATATAAACTATACTAATATGCAGGGAGGATCTGAGACGAAATAAGTCTCTATGGTTGTGTGATTGTGTGTGGCTAGGCGTATTTCCTTCCTAGTCAGAGTTTAGGGGGTGAACTTGCTGAGACATTGTCTCACCCCGTTGTAGGCTCAATCTTTTCAAGTCCTTAGATGGCGGCCCCTCCGGTACGTTATGGTCAGCCTAGGAGGGTTAACAAGTTGGCTACTGACTACCCTGCTCCCAGAGGCCACTAGGTTTGGGTTTATGAGCTTGTAGTGACCACTGTCTGGATCGATGAGGGTTTACCTCATAGGGTACCTCATCGATTTAGAGCGTGGTTTCGCCGCGAGCTCAATGGATATATAGTTAGTTTTGCCGCGGGCTCAATGGATACAAAGTTGGTCCCCTCTAGGGTTTTGAGGTCCCCGCTGTGGTAGTCGACATCACCTTTGGCAAGGGTGCAGCTGACCCTCCTGATGGTGCTATAGTGGACCCGGCGCCCCCGGAGCTTGTTGAGTCGGAAGGATCGGTGAACGTGTCCAACTAGGGGGTCATAGGACAGTTTCCTTTTTTAGGGCTGATCTTTTTGATAGATAGACTAGTTTTGTATATAAACCTAGTTGTTTATAAAAGCATGTTTTGGTTGTGAATTTGTTATCTTGCTTTTCTATCCCATGCTGTTTGCTGTCAAGGGATTTGTTTATTCGCTTCCGCATGTGCAATAAAATGAATGGGTCAGCGACGCATCCTAGGACGTCGCAATTTCATCAACCACCGAGGGATGTACGCGTGCCTGAGATTCAGGGTGTGACAGAAAAAGCAAGATGCACTAGAAGCTCTTAACCTGGTTATGGAAGAGCCTGAAGATGAGAACACTACACAACACAAACGAGATAATGAGGCATTTGCTACATAAAAGAGAAAGAACTCACTTGCTTGTATCATATTGCTGAGTAACATGGAGAATGATGTCATGTGAGAGTTTAGGCATTTTGAGAATGCCAAAAAAACGTATAAAGCATTGGCAACGAGATTTGGTCATACATTAGGGACCAAGCTGAGACAGCTCACTATAATGTTTGACTCTTATAAGAAGTCTCATGGTTAGACCATGAAACAAAATTTGAGAAAGATGTCAAACACAATTAATGAGCTGAAGAATGCTGGCCACGTTCTAACTAACAAGTAGTAAGTGCAGGCAGTGATCCATTCCCTGCCTCATAGTTGGGAGCATATAAAGGTGTATCTAATCTACAATGAGAACATTAAAACTTTTAAGGATGCAATGCGCCATCTTGAGTTAGAAGAAGACCGTCTCTTGAAGGCAAGCTGGAAATTGACATTTATTATGCAGGTTCTAGCTCACAAGAGGTTTCAAGCTTCAAACGTAAATGTGCTGATTCGTTCAAAAGGTAAAAAGGTAAGGAAGCGAGCTCTTCAGAAAAGAAACTAAGAATTGACCAACATAAGAAAGGAAAGTGTCCTCGAGTGAAGAAGTTGTCAACAATGAAGTGTTACAACTGTGGCCAAAAGGATCACTATGCTCGCGACTGTGGCAAGTCAAAGAAGATAAACACCCATTATATTCTTAAATGAATCTAATCCTTTACGGACTATAGATTTGGGAGCAACAGACCATGTAGCGAAGGATAAAGAATCCTTCGTGGAATTCTAACGAGCATTGATTGGAATGAAATGGATCAATTTAGGAAACAACTCTAATCTTTTTATCTCCAAAAGATCCGTTCTTTTATTTTTTGTGCATTTTTCAATTCCTTTTTCACTTATCATCAACAAATGGCCCATCACTCTCATGTATGAACTCCTAAATTTTTTTGACAAAAATTGCATTTCCAAATCAAGTTTCCCCCCACATTTCTATGATTAAATAACTTAGTAACATATCTCCATAATGCTTGTTTTACAACTTCATTGCTAGATGTAGATGGTTGTGTATTCGAAGTGCTACTAACCATGCTTAAAGATATTCTACAAAAAAAAAAAAAATAGTTACAAGAACTATAAGTTTAATATATATTACAAGTAAATGTAATGGCAAAAAAAAATAAAAATAAACATATACAATAAAATCGATGACCCAATAACATATTAACAAACCGAACTCAGATTTTATGATCTTCAACAATAAAGTTGAAGATACCTTGTAAAAGAAAAAAATTGCTAGTTTCTTTAATTGAAGAAACAAAAGAGGTGCTAAAAAGCACTTTCTTTTTTTTAGTGTCGGACACTGGAGTGTCAAAACTTAACGCGGTGGCGTGGATGAAAATTTAAGTGCCAAAAGTTAGGAAAGTGACACTACACTACCAAAATCGGAGCAAAATGGATCACTTAAGTGCCAACAGCGAGAAAATCTGGCCAAAATGCTGACGTGACGATTTTTTAGCAAAGCAAGTGCAAAACGACATTGTTTTGCACATTAACATGGCTAGACAAGTGCAAAAATGATGTTTTGCTGTTGACGTGGGTAAATAATTAGTATAAAAATTAATTAAATTAAATTTTGAACTAAATTTATTTAAAAAATTTAAAATTTTTAAAAAAATCAAAATTAAAACATAAAAAGTAAAAAGGAAAGATTGCAGGCGGCGAGGGCTCCGCCATCACCAAGAAAGGCCGGCAATAGTGGGGGGAGGGTCGGCCGGGGTCACCGGGCCCTAGCCTAGGGCCGAGGTCGCTTGTTGTTGGCCCTTCCTAGCGACAGTGAGGGCTTAGCCTTCGCCATCCGCAATCTCTCCTTTTTTGAAAAAAATATTTTAAATTTTTTTAAAAAATTAATTAATTTATATATTAAAATTCAAATCAACGCCAAAACAACGTTGTTTTTGCGTTTATTTGCGAGTCAGCTCTTCGGTGAGTCACATAGGCGAGCAAAATTAATAAAAAAATTAACACATAGGATTTCCCGTGAGGTTCACCAAAGATGGCACATAAGTATCATATTTTTTTAAAAGTGGCATTTAAGTGTCACTTTCCTAACTTTTTACAAGCGCTTAAGTGTCCCCTTATGTCAAATTTTGATACTTTGGGTGTACTTTTGCCACATTTTTTTTTCCATAGCCAAGGCAACAATATAAGCTGCCTAAAGTGGACAAATCATAAAGCAAAGCAACTTATTAGCATGAAAGGTCACCTATTCAAGGGACCACAGCTTAAGAAACAAAGAAAGGACCTTGATATTTTGTTCTCTACAGCCCACGAAATATCTTAATCTCCAAGAACCAAAAAAACCCAAATGACCTTTCTCCGCATGCTTAAATTTCTTCTCGAGAACAAATATCTAAAGAAAATGGGCAAAATGAAATCTCATGTAATTTCCTTTCTATTACAAAAGATTCATCAAAATCAAGCTCAACAAATTGTTTCTTAAGACTATAAGTTGCAAAAGGTGACAAAAGAAAATAGGGATGGCAACTCCTGCCAAATACCAGTAATAGAGACAGAAATACAAACAACGGTCTCTTCAAAAGAATATAGAAGGATCACTTGTTAAGTGTTCAAAATTAGCATCGAGATATAGATTAATTTAGAGCAAATAGAAAGATGTAAAATGTAAGAAGATCATTCCAAAGTAGATGCTTTCTAGAATTTAATAAAGCAGGTGGTGGGCAATTGTGATGGCGTGGGCACACGAAATCATTCATCAAGCAAGCCGAATCACGGCTTCCAGCAGGCGAGAGTGAACACACGAAATCATTCATCAATCAGAAAGAGGAAACCAGAACGACCCAAATCCCCCATTTCCCCAAAAGAGCTCTAGGGTTCATAAAAAAAATCCCAAATCGAATTACAAAAGGATCCAAGATGCCGAAATGAAAAGAAAGTGGAATAACTTAACTTGCTAACCTAAGATGAGCAAAACGAGACGAAAAGCGAGATGAAGAGAAGCAATGCCTGCGAGAGGCGGAGGTGGGGTCGAGGCGACGACATGACATTTGCGAGAGATGAAGGCGAGGTTGGAGGCGATTGTGGTAGCGGGTAGGGCAGAAGCGCGAGGGGCTGCAAGGGGGCTGCAGCGGCTAGTGGGGTGGGCCGCAGAGCTGGTAGAGCGACATCAGTGATAGGAAAAGGGTTTCAATTGCCAAGACTGAGGACTCACAACTCAAGGGAAGGAACTTGAAATGATTGACGAGAAGAGCTTTTCTTCTTTTAACTTCATTATGTTTATTATTTTTATTTTTATTTTTTTCATATGTTTACATTTTAACCCCTCAAGTATTGGAAATTTTTAAAATTGACCTATGCATGCTAAAATCACATGTCAAAATTTCAGACTCGTGTGTCGAGAAAAGTTGACCACGTGTTAGATTTTTCGACACTTGTTAACCACGTGTTAAAGTGCGTCAAACACGTGTTGGAGTGTTTAACACAATAGGAAGGTTTTCGGAGAGTATTGATGCTTCTTAGATCACAGCAACTAGCAGACTACAACACATCAAGGTAAGTAGGAGGAGGCAAATAGGCTAGCAATGGTGGTATCTACTGAGAGAGAGAAACACTAGTAGAATGGGAGATGTAGTTCGGCCCCTGACTTCCTTGAGATTGATTTTAAATGTCAGAAGACCCAAATAATGCTCGTTGTGACCTCAGCAAGAATACTAATTGGGTCTCCGAAGAAAGATAAAAGAGGATATCTAAACCCAGCATCGAAGAAGCAAAAATGATTTGGTCCCTATGATCAGCAAGGTAACCCTTCTTTGCTCTTGATGAAAAGTTATTACGTGATACTCGAATCAAGGTGCTGGAAAATATCATAGATTGGGCTTTGGTGGCTAGCTCTAGTAAACCATCAGGATATAAATGAAGATTGAGTTGGAATATAGAGGCTGGGCATTGACCTAACATTCCAACAACTTACAGCCTTAGAGGCTCCAGAATGACACAATCTATCATTCTTGACGAGATAAAAAATAAATAAATAATTTGTAGTAGAAAAAGTGAGGAAGCACCTTCAATATCAGAACCTTAGGATGCTAAATCCGATCAGCACTACGGGGGGACTCGCACTAATGCGAAACAATGATGTGAAGGTAGGAGTGAAATTTAGTTCGAGTGAGCTAATAGATGTTATTTCCAAGGACCTAAATAGTGGCAACATGATGAGAATCTCCTTACGTGCACCCACGAATTTTCAAGAAAGGTATGTGTTATGGTAGCTTATTTGATCCATTCATTCTATTAATAGTCTTCCATGGATTTGTATTGGAGATTTCAACGAGACTTTGTATCACTGGGAGAGAGTTGGCAAAAGAGAAACTGATTATTATCGTATAGTTGCCTTTTGTGACTTGCTGAATGACTATTTACTTATGGATGTCAAAAGCAAGATGTGCATATTCACTTGAGCAAACAATAGGAAAGGGGATGCCTTGATTAAAAAGAGATTTGATAGAATACTATGCAATATTGAATGGCGAGTGATATATCTAAATGTAGAAGCTTTTGTTTTACCTGTTATTGGATCTAACCATAGCCCTATAGTGCTTTCTTTATTCCTGGCGATGACTAGAAGGAAAAAGGAATTTCGATTCGAGGCATATTAGTTAGAGGATGCTGAGTGCCTAAAAGTTGTCAAGGAAGTGTGGGAAGATCATTTCAACACTCAGCTAAACCTGGTGAATAAACTAAGCAAGGTAGCTCATGCCTTGGCAAAATGGGGTAAGCACAATTATTCCAACACATTCGGACAGGTCCAAATGCTGAAGCGTGAACTTATCAAAATGACTAATAGCGTGGATGGGGACCCAATAAAGGAAGAGACTTGGCAACTTTAGAAAAAAATTGAGAACTGCGGAGATAGAGAGAGTTGTATTGGGGCATTAGATCAAGGATATGTTGGCTAAAATGGGATAACAGAAATACAAAATACTTTCAAGCAATCACCATGCAAAGATGGCAACAAAACAAAATTTTCATTCTGAAAATAGATGACCAAAATTGGTGTCAAGAGCATGCCGGGCTGAAGGAACACATTGAGAATTACTACCAATCCCTTTACAACATATCCTAAGAAACTTTCAGCCGTGCTTGACCAATGTACATATGTAGTTGGAGATGAAATGAGCAATGCCTTGATGGGACCGGTCACGATTGAGGAGACGAAAGAAGCAATGTTCCAAATGGGTGCAACGAAGGCATTGGGATCGGATGGACTCAACAAGCAATTCCACCACCATCACTGGGAGGCAATAAAATGAGAGATATTCAAAACAGCCGATAGTTTCTTTATTTCATGTATTCTTGATTCCTCCCCCAATAACACTCATATTGTTCTCGTTCCTAAAGTGACAAATCCAGAAACTATTACGCATTATAGACCCATCAGTGTATGCAATTTCGGCTACAAGGTTATCTCTAAGGTGATGGCAAATCGTCTGAGCTTCCTGAAATTATTGCAAGTGAGCAAAGTGTATTTGTTAGTGACAAACAAAAACAATATAATATTTTCATAGTCTAAGGAGTTTTGTGCTAGGTCAGAATTAGGAAAAGGAAGAGGAAATTCAAGATGGTACTTAAACTTGCGTGCAAAAAGCATATGATAGGGTAGAATGGGACTTTTCGTTTGCTTGTACGATAAAAATGGGCTTTAATAATCACTAGGTCTCTTGGTGAAGCAATGTATATCTACTATAATCAATGTTAAAGTTGATGGGAACTTCTTCAAGCATTTAGGCCTACTCAAGGTACAGGCAAGGGGATTCTCCATCCCCTTATCTTTTTATCATTTGGGCCAATGTACTCTCATTGCTCATAAACAAAGCACTAGAGGATGGTAACGTGAAAGGGATTAAATTAAACAAGTTTTGCCCAACACTCTCGCATTTACTATTTCTGATGATATGATTTTTTTTTTCTAGATGGGACAGTAAAAGAATGCCAAACTTGTCAAATCTTTTGAACCAATATTGCTTTGCCTCAGGCCAAGTAATTATAGTGAATAAGTTGGGTGTTTTTTTCAATAGTTTTTATCCTCAACAACTACGGTTGAATTAAGAGTACTAATCATTAAAAAAAAAACAAAAAATACCTTAGCATTCCATTGGATTAGGGAAAGTCAGAGAGATGTTTGCCGGGATCCTCGTAAGGGTGAATATGAAACTGAATGAATGGAGGGAAAAGCTTATGATAAAAGCAGGAAAGAAGATTTGATTAAACAATTGTGCAAGTGTTGCCACAATATGCTATGTCCATTTTCAAGATTCCGATGTCCATTTGTAAATCGATTGAACAAAGAATTGCAGCATTTTGGTGGAATGAAAACAAGATAAAAGGAAAAATTCACTAGAAGAAGTGGGAGGTGCTGAAAAGAAGAAAGGACTCTAGAGGCTTAGGCTTTAAAGACTTTGTTGTTTTCAACAAAGCCATGGTAGGGAAATAGGCTTGGAGGTTTATACAATCCCGCTCAGCCTTATGAAGCCAGTTGTTAAAAGGCATTTACTTCCCTAGAGGTGACATTTTAATGCAAATAAAGGACCTAATCAAGAGGTCAAATGGTCGGTGAGTGATAGTTCTAATATCAGAGAAAGAGAAGACAGATGGCTGCGGAGAGGTTGCATTTGAGGACCAGCAAACCAAGGAGAGCCTCAGGTTGTGGCTGAGTTGATAAGATCAAGAGTCAAAACAATGGGATGAATAGATGTTATCAACTTTTTTTATGAAGACCTAGTAAATGAAATCCTTGCTATTCCACTCAGTTCTACCATGGGGAAATTAACTAATTTGGACTAGGAATGGTTCTGGATCCTACTTAGTTTAATGCAAGTACAACAAAATCTACTAAGCAATCTCTTACAGTAACACAAACTAGGCATCCTCATTATAACGGCCTCCCAAACTTTTGTAGAAATTGTTTTGGCAATTTCACACCTACCCAGGATTAAGTTTTTTATGTGGAGTCTATGCAACAATGTGCTTCCCACATAGAAAAATCTCCATAATAGAAAATTGTTACCTGATCCACTCTACCCCATTTGTCATTGAGCATCGGAAACCCTGAAACACCTATCCATCCTCTACGAATGGACTTAGTAGTTATGGTTCGATTTTGAGCTTAATATTGATTCATCTCCCCAAAAAATCACTAGAATGGACAAGTGGGTACTTGATATGCTCACCTTAGACACTAATTTGCCCTCGAATGAGCTATTCACTAGAATTCTTTGGCGGATTTGGAAGTCCTCGTCTTCCAAGGTAGGAAACCATGTCTGAGCTCCTTTCTTGAAGATGCAAAAGCATAAATCGTTGTATTTAGCATATGGAACCCATCCGTGAACAAAAGAAGGGAAGGCGGAATAGAATCACCTACCAGATGGGTTCTGCCGGAAAAAGGCATCTTGAAGTACAACGTTGATGGCTCATGGACCAGTGACTCCTTTGAGGGATCGATCGCTAGGCTATACCGAAACTCCGATGGCCTCATCATAGATGAATTCACCTTGAAGGTACATGCCGCCTATGCACTAATGGTGGAAGCCATAGCTGTCCGTGAGGTTCAGTCGAGGCTGGTGAAGACAACGAAACTGAACTCCTCTGATCTACAAGTGTTGATGTGCACAGATAGCTTATCAATTGTGGAGGACTTATCAGGCCGGGTTATCAGCCCATGGACCATGAAGCCCCATCATAGAAGACTGCAAACAATTCCTAACCCAGCTTGTTGGCGTCTCAGTGATCTATGAGTCCCGTGAAGCAAACTAGATTGTGGATTGGACATTAACACCCACCTTTTTTGTTGGGGGGTGATTGATTGCATAATCTTTCCTAAATCAAAAGGTTCCTCTTTCCTCGTATGCATGGTTTACATCAGTATATGTTATATTCTAATTTTCTAGATTTCCATTAACAGGTGCAATGCGCATAACTTTTAAGGTGTAAAATGTTCATTTATCTCTCGAGGAAAACTCATTTTCACACTTGATTGTTGTTATATGTGTGTGTGTGGGCACTATGGGAGAAAAAAAAAAGTTAACTAAAATAATAAGAAATTAGCAAAAAAGTTAATAATAACGATTTTTTTTGTTTCTTCTTCTCCTTTTTTTTTTTTTTTTCTATAAGTAGTTATCTTGTTTTAGATTTTCTAATAAAGAAAAGTGATGTCCGGTTAGAATTCGATTAAATTAGGGTAAAAATCTTCGGAATACAAGTATTTAATTTTTGAAAGAAAAAATTTCGTGTGGCGCACGGTTGCTTGCTGGTAGGGACCCGAGAAAATATTAGCTGCAGCTCTGACTCCAGCGTGGCTTCCTCCGAGTCCATTCACCGGGCAACACGTGTTGCTCGGGTGCCACGCTGGAATCAGACTCCCTTTAAAAAATGGGGAAAGTCGGTTCTCTCTCCTCTGGTTGACAGAGAGAGAAAAGACAATAATAAATGCACCCACTCCCGCTTAAAAAGCCTCTCTCCTCTTTTCAATTTTCAAGGGCTATTTCTCTCTCTTCTCACGTTCTTTCCTTCTCCTTCCTTCGTCTTCCTCCTCAACGGCGACGACCCAAGCGAGAAGCTCCCTCAGAACTAGCAGCAACGGACCCCGCCATCAAGGAACGCGATGGCGACCCTAAGCGGAAGCACGAGGTGCGATTCGACCTAGCGGAGATCTCCCTCCGAAGACTGCGACTGCTTCTCCTTCCTCCGTCTTCCTCCCTCATCGACGACGACTCAGGCGAGAAGCTCGCTCAGAACCAGCGGCAACAGACCCTGACCATCAAGGAACGCGATGGCAACCCTGAGCGGAAGCACGAGGTGGGATTCGACCTGGCGGAGATCTCCCTCCGGGGACTGCGACCCCGTCTTCCTGCTTGCTGATTTGTTATGTTCCGCGAGGGGTTTATAGATTGTTGTCTTCCTTTTCGATTTTGGTTGCAGCTGATTCTCTCTCTGTGCGTCTCTGGCTAGGCCACACTCTCCACCACCTTTGCCCATAAATTGCAACACTTCACTTACATCGCATTTACGCGTCCCCTGTTCCTCCCTTCCCTCCCGCCTCCCTCCATACTTTCATAACTTCCTCCCCTCCTTTCCTGCAGGCTACTTTGAATTGGAATAAGCTTGGAATATGCAGAGATTTTTGCACGTCTGTTTTCCATCAATGAGGACTTCCATGGCCTGACAAGTTTTTTTCTTCGTTCTTTTTTTGAAATATTTTTCCCTTTTGCCCTTTACTTGGGGGTTTGAATAGGCACAATAAGTGAAAGAATCTCTCCTTGAAGACTCGTCGCATTCACACCGGATTTCGGGATATTGTGAACAAAACGACATCCATTCACCTCATGTTACCGTGTACGAGTCCTTAATTTACTATTTACCCTTCTCTCTCTCTCTCTCTTGGTCGGAGCGAGCTTGAGACGCATAACAATGGAAGCTGCCGACAAGGCCACGGAGAAAGCAATGGCCGATTCCCTCCCACGTGAAGTGAACCCCATCTTTCTCTTTGTTTTTCTTTCTTTTTTCTTGTTGAACAAACGTGCGAAGCTCTCTGTAAAATCAGTTGTCATCACTGAATTTCAAATAGGCCTGCCGTGCATGCAAATGAATTGCTTAAATCCATTGACCCATTTGTGATCATTCAGTGAATCAGGCTTTGGCTGGCGTTAGAGATTATAACTCTCTCATTGCTTCCTTGTTTCTGCTTAATTTTAAGATCAAGGTTTTGTGGGTGAACAGTTCTTGCTCTGTTCCAAAGAATACTTGCCTTGATACTAGAAGTTGCTGCTTATTATGATACCAAAGATTCTTGGATTGTGTTTTGCTATAATGATTTACAATATACTTTTATTTGGCCAAAAAATATCGATTTGATAATTGTATCTAGGTAGACTGAAGCTGCTTTTCTTAGATTGATGTGCGAACTCCGAGCAATAAGAAAATACCGACTAGCACGGTTCAAACAAATGATGGTGTTGCCCATGGCAATGTTCTTTGCTTGTGCATAATGGTGCCTTCATTCTTTTAGGTCGATAATGCCATGAGAGTAACTGAACAAGCCCTGCAAGCTCATCACTGGAGACGACTAAATGGCAAACAATGCCATAATAGATGAAACAAAAACAAAGCATATTGAAAGGGCAACTATATATGCCAAATTCTAAAAGGTTGGTAAGTTAGATGAACAATGTTGGTAAATTATAAGAGAAGTTGGTAAGTTCGAAGCGAGCAAATGAACATCAAGCTAGAAAAGTTTTTAGAAAAGTTAAGTTGGTAAGTTAGACAAACGATGTTGGTAAATTATAAACAGGTTCAACAAGTGACAAAAGTTTTTAAAAAATATACCAACACGGAAGAGCATTCTATACTTTGTGTACCATAAAGCTAGAAATCTGCAAAAAGTAAACAAACAGCAACAACAAATTGCAACATTATTATTGATGATTGTTTCAGAAAACAGCACATTTCTTCGAACTTAGGGACTTAGCTACACGCTTTCACTTCCAGATCCAAAGGACTTAACAATTCCTAGTTTTATTTTTTCATCGAGATCCCCATGATCGATTTCAGACCTCAGTTACAGACGAGAAAAGAAGAATGCCGAGAGCCAAACAGTGCTCCATGAAACAGAAGGAAGTCTAGGTCGACGATTTCCCGTCTCTCGGGGGCTTGTTTGCATACCTCCACGAGTAACGAGAGAACCCTTCAAGAATGCTGCCACCGACGACCTCCTCGATTAGCATAGCATCCGCTATCTCTCTCACATCATCCTCTACAAGATGGGGTTCACTTCACGCGAGATGGAATCGGCTTCTACTTTCTCCGTGGCCTTGTCGACAGCTTGTATTGTTATGCGTCCCAAGCTCGCTCCGACTAACACAGAGAGAGAAGGATAAAGCAGGAAAGGAGGGAAGGAAGTTATGAAAGTATGGAGGGAGGCGGGAGGGAAGGGAGGAACAGGGGACGCGTAAATGCGATGTAAGTGAAGTGTTGCAATTTATGGGCAAAGGTGGTGGAGAGTGTGGCCTAGCCAGAGACGCGCAGAGAGAGAATCAGCTGCAACCAAAATCGAAAAGGAAGACAACAATCTATAAACCCCTCGCGGAACATAACAGATCAGCAAGCAGGAAGACGGGGTCGCAGTCCCCGGAGGGAGATCTCCGCCAGGTTGAATCCCACCTCGTGCTTCCGCTCAGGGTCGCCATCGCGTTCCTTGACGGTCAGGGTCCATTGCCGCTGGTTCTGAGCGAGCTTCTCGCCTGGGTCATCGCCGATGAGGGAGGAAGATGGAGGAAGGAGAAGCAGTCGCAGTCTTCGGAGGGAGATCTCCGCTAGGTCGAATCGCACCTCGTGCTTCCGTTAGGGTCGCCATCGCGTTCCTTGATGGCGGGGTCCATTGCTGCTAGTTCTGAGGGAGCTTCTCGCTTGGGTCGTCGCCGTTGAGGAGGAAGACGAAGGAAGGAGAAGGAAAGAACGTGAGAAGAGAGAGAAATAGCCCTTGAAAATTGAAAAGAGGAGAGAGGCTTTTTTAAGCGGGAGTGGGCGCATTTATTATTCTGTCTTTTCTCTCTCTGTCAACCAGAGGAGAGAGAACCGACTTTCCCCATTTTTTAAAGGGAGTCTGATTCCAGCGTGGCACCTGGGCGACACGTGTCGCCCTAAGTGAATGGACTCTGGGAGGAAGCCACGCTGGAGTCAGAGCTGCAGCTAATATTTTCTCGTAGGGACCCATCCAATGGGTGCTTGCTACGCGGTGCTTCTGATGCCAGCTAGGTGTTGTGTCAGCATCATGCTGGCGTTCATAGTGCTGAATTGGGATGACACGTGGTCATTTGAGGTTAGGTCAACAAGCCATGCGCTGTGCCAGACGAGTTAGGCCCAAAAGCCATTGTGCGCGGAGCGTCGTGCTTTTGAGCCTGCACGATGCGGGCCTGGTGCGGCCCAGTCCTGGTTCGAGTGTGGCCTTGCACATATTTTCCCCTTAGCCCAAATCGTCCCTGAGCTGGGCCCGGTAGGCGAATTCCCCCAGCCCTGCTCGTCTTCTCCACAAACCCAGCGTGCGAAGCTTGATGGGCCAGTGGCCTTGTTGCTCTGATCGAGCGGTTGGCTCGGCTGGATTGGGGTCCGATGGACCTAAGCCACGCTCCTCCTTTTTTTAGCAAAATTTGGCTTAGGGAAGCATTGCCCTTTTAAGTTAAATTTACCCTCTGAACAGGCCCTCTATTTGCCCTTTTTCTTCCCTCTAGGTAATTCGCTATATAGCTCATGCTTTGGTTATCATTCTCTCTGTATCTAGATATTAATCCTCTTGATTTGGGCAACGAAATCCTGAAGGTTGGAGAAGCTAAAAAAAGTCCACTAAATCGACGACCAAGATGAATAAAAAACAATGCAATATTTGGAAATCAAGATAAAATTCATGATATGATAAAATTTATTATATCCTACCTTTAGTACGTGCTAAAGAAAAGATAAACTCATATATAAAAAGAATATAGGCTGAATAAAATTATCTTATGAGGGAGGTGGGATAAAGGTATATAAGATTCTTTATAACCATAATAGAAAAGTTATTTTTCTCGAATAACAAGCTTCTTTAATTAATAAAATTGAGATTATATTTCAAATATAGTTTATTTTTGAATTCTAATATAAGAAATTAAAAAAAAAAAACATTTTAGTCTTTTCCTAATTTAATCATGTTTTTATTTATATATTTGAATTTAATTTCTGTCTTATAATACAAATTCAATATATAAATATATATTTATGTTTATTACATATTTTAGATATTTTAGTAGATTTTATTATTTAATAAAATTTCATTAGAGAATAATGGAAGGGGAAGG
The DNA here is from genome assembly GCA_014182715.1 of Eucalyptus cloeziana. Taxonomy (NCBI): domain Eukaryota; kingdom Viridiplantae; phylum Streptophyta; class Magnoliopsida; order Myrtales; family Myrtaceae; genus Eucalyptus; species Eucalyptus cloeziana. The sequence continues at coordinate 21,104,915 of CM024644.1, read as the reverse complement.
AAGAAAAAAAATTAAAAGTTAAAAAATTAAAAAAGAGAGGAAAATAAAATAAAAATAAAATAAAATAAAAATAAAAATAAAATTAAGAAAGTTTTACCATCTCCATTTTGTAAAATTTTTTATTCATTTATACTGATATGACGTTTATACCAAACAATGTATAATAATATGATGTGAATATGTCTAACTTTATTATTACAATCCCTAAAAACCCGATAAGATATAGTAAAATCCATGAATTTCATATCATATTTTGGTTGTTTGGATTTTTAACTAGGATAGAGTTGGATAAAATAGAATATGAAATCTAAGAATTTTCATCCTATATATTTTTTGGAGAACGCAATAATAAAGTTGGATATATTTATATAATATTATGTCTATCATTTAGTAAAAATGGCATATCATTGTAAACCGTAAAAATCTCCGACAATATTTGTCACGCCCCAATTCTCGAGCACGCACACATCCTTTTACTTGGTTGATTTTAGACTGCGATATCCCAGGACTATGTATCGCCGACCCTTTCATTTATTAAGCACATGCGGAAGCAGTTATAAATCCCCAAACAATAAAACGATGGGATAGAAAAGCAAAGCCATATTTTTTATATTGAAATTCACAACCATACTTTTATACAGAGCATAACTCCAAGTATATTTACAAACTATTCACGACCTTATAATTTAACTCTATTCACATCAAAACAGGATTCACAAAAGAGGATGAGATCTCAGTTCTTATCCGGGTCGTACTCAAGATCCCTCTCTGGATTATCTTCTTCTTCCAAAAATCTTTCTCCTCAGGTTTCGCCTCAGAGTTCTCCTTCTCAGATTCCTCCTTCTCAGCTCCTCATTAGGGTCCTGAAATGTTGTCCCATAACCGGGATGAGACTACGTCTGAGCAAGTTCTACTCCACTAAGATTCAATTAGGGAACCAATACGCCACATGGTTGCCTAAGCACAGCACGAGTCAGAAGACTTACCTTGGCATCAGTTCCAACTTGCAATTCAAGGTTATGTACATATGCTTCATATATCACATCGAATAGTTAATCAAATCACGACAATCGAATCAAATCATTGATCAATCGAGCTAGTCGATTACAGTCAGTTGGACCATTTCTAGGTCATTAATTCCACACCATATAACATCCAATAGTACACTCAGTCACAAAGCCACATCAATGCTCTTGGGCGTCAACTTCGCCAAGGTGACATATACACTAGACAATTGTGTGCGTTCTTTAAGGCGCCGTTTTCGCCAGTAACATCCCAAATTACCAAACCACACATGCCTACAACGATGTGTTTAATAGACAATTGTGTGCCTTCTTTAAGGTGCCGTTTTCGCCAATGATATCCCAAATCACCGAACCACACATGCCTACAATGATGTGTTTAATAGACAATTGCGTGCGTTCTTTAAGGCGTCGTTTTCGCCAACGATGTCCTTAATCACCAAACCACACATGCCTATAACAATGTGTTTAATAGACAATTGCGTGCGTTCTTTAAGGCGCCGTTTTCACCAGTGATATCCTTAATCACCGAACCACACATGCCTATAATAATGTGTTTAATAGACAATTGCGTGCGTTCTTTAAGACGCCGTTTTCGCCAGTGATATCCTTAATCACCGAACCACACATGCCTACAACAATATGAGTACTAGATCGATTCGTGCGTTCTTTAAGGCGTCGTTTTCGCCAGTGATATCCCAAATCACCGAACCACGTAGGTCCATAATGACGTATGTACTAGACCGATACGTACGTTCTTTAAGGCGCCGTTTTTGCCAATGACATCCTTAGTCACTGAACCACGCAGGCCCATAACACCATACTCGATTGGTCTTAGCCAAGAGTATTCCCAATTCATTCTCACGATTCTATCCACTTTACAACTCATTGAAGCATTATAAATGCTAAATACACATACTCAGCCATCTACTAATCAATCATTCAATTCCACTCAATTTCAATCAATTTAGGATAAATTCCTAAAATATCACAATTAATTTAATTCCATGCAACGTAGAGCTCAATAAAATAAACAGACTGCACCACGACGATCAGCACGGAATTTCAATTGTTGGTTATCCCAGCCTTAATTTTCGAAAAATAAATAAATAATTAATTAATTCCGAAAATTAATAAATGAATACACTAATTCCAATTTAGCTCAAAATAAAGCTCAATTAAATAAACGGACTGCACCATGATCATCAGCATAAAATTCCGGCCACCTTTGGCCATCCTAGTTGAATTTCTAGAAAAATAAATAATTAATTAATTAATTTCGAAAATTAATTATTAAATACTAAAAATCCAATTTATACCCAAATTGCCTAATTGAAGCTCGATAAGGATCAGGAAAAATCTCGAGATACATTCATTAAATAGTAGACTACATCTACTTGCTAATTGCACATTCAAAATGTCTAATATGCATCACAATTGATTAATAATCACTAATCTACTCTAATCTAACCACTTAATCGTAATTAATTAACACTAAACAACATTTAAGTATAATTAGTCCACTAATCAAGGATTAGTGAGATTACTCACCGGAATCGCACGCAAATCGGATCAATCCGACGGGGATGATGCAAGGATCAATTCTTCCCAAAGCAAGTCCCGGATTCGGGGCCCGGAAATGGCCCAAAACCACCCACGAACTTGCTGGAAACCCACTTGCGGGTTTACTACCCTTGCTGCAAAACAGGGAGAAAAAAGGTTCATTGGGGACGGTAAGGGGTCGGGAAGGTAGGTGGGAGCTTAGCGAGGCCGAGCGGCGGTCCACGGTGGCCAAAGGTGGGCTGAACGGCTCCGACGGAGCTCCACCAGATCTGAAATGGTCACTGGAACAGAGGGGCCGACGAGATGGAGATGGTGATACGCAGAGTAGTGGCGAGGCGTCGGCGTTCAGCGGTGGCAACTCTAGCTAAGGCTTGTGATGGTGAGACCTTAACGGTGAGCTGGCTTCGCCGATCTTTAGCTTGTAGGGGCATCGAACAACAAAGGGGACGGAGAAGAGAGGCGGAGGTGTGCGCGGGTCGGGCGAAGTAGCGATGGCGGTGATGCGGGCTACGACGGCGTACTGGCGGGCGAGTGTGAGGTGGCGTGCGATCGATGGCGAGCTGCTTCTGTCTTCAGCTTCTCTGGTTCGCACGGTGAGGGGGAGAGTGTCACGCCCCGATCCTCAGGCACGCGCCCATCCCTTACCTTGGTCGATTTTAAAGTGCGATATCCCAGGACTATGTATCGCCGACCCTTTCAATTTATTATGCACATGCGGAAGCAGTTAAGAATCCCCAGACAATAAAACAATGGGATAGAAAAGCAGGCCATAATTTTCATATTGAAATTCACAACCACACTTTCATTAACAAGTACAACTCATAGTATATTTACAATACTATTTACAGCAAACAAGTCTCACACCTATCTACACTAAGACAGGGTTCACAAAAGGGATGAGATCTCAATCCACATTCGGGTTGTACTCAAAATCCCTCTCTGGATCATCTTCTTCATCCAAGGTCTTTCTTCTCCTCGGGTTCCTCTTCCTCAGCTCCTCCTCAGGGTCCTGAAAGGGTTATTCAATAACAAATGAGACCACGTCTCAGCGAGTTCTACCCCCTAAGACTCGATTAGTAAGCCAATACACTATGGCGGCCTAAACACGCACAGGTCAGATGACTTACCTTGGCCTCAGATTCCACCTGCAAATCAGTACAATTCATAATAGGCACCCAACTACTCATAACAAATCGAACTAGTCGATTACATGTCATAAGCACACGTGCATTCTCTAAGGCACTAGTTTACCAAAGTGATGCATCAAATCACTAAGCCCACGTGTCTCTTCCAAGATGCCTCACTTAAGATTCAATAGCTTTATGGTCCCACCGACCTTCTCAAGATCTAGTGGATTTACGGTCCCACCCGACCCTCTCAAGATTTAGTGGCTTTACGATCCCACCCGACCCTTTCAAGATTTAGTGGCTTTACGGCCACGGTCCCACCCGACCCTCTCAATTATGGCCAATAGAATTGCACCTCATAATTTATTTTAGCACTAAGTAAAGCTCAAATAAATAAACGGACTGCACCACGATGATCAGCACGAAATTCCGGTCACCGACCATCCCGGTTGAATTTCCGGAAAAATAAATAATCAAATAATTAATTTCGAAAATTAAATAAATAATTATTAAAAATGCAATTTAGGCTCGTAATGCCTGATTGGAAGCCGAGACGAGCCCGGAAAATTACCGAGACTCGTTCAATAAATAATAGAACATGTCTACTTGCTAATGTCTATTTCTAACCACCTAACATGCATCATTAAGTCTCTAATTTAATTTATCTAAACTAATCTAACCACCTAATTGCATTTAATTAAATCTAACCAACCCTAAGTATAATTAACAAACTAAGAAAGCATTAGTGAGTAAAAACTCACTTGGCAAAAGCGGACACCGAATCACCGCAACGGCGACGCGACGGCGGCCGAAATCAGATTTTCGGTGACACCGGCGGGCTTGGGCCGGGCCTAGAAACCTTGCAAGCCCGTAGAAATTCTGGGCTTGAAGACGGGGCTTACTTCTTTAATCACTTGGGCTTGAAAACTGCAGGAGATGGGCCTCAAATTAATTTGCTGAAATTGGGCCAAGGATGTTGGCTTTGCTGGGCTTCGGAACTAAACTTGCTGGGCCTGACTTGCGGCCCAAATGGGTTGAACAAACTGCAACCGGAAGCTGGGCTGAAGAGAATCAGAATGGGCTCGCTGCAGTCGGTCCACGAGCAAAAGAAAATCGAAGCCGCTGGACCCGTGGTTTCGGTCTTCACGCGGACTGAACGAAAGAAACGGCGAGGGGCGCAGGAATTCTCGAAGATGTTGAGCCCGCTTCACGTAGATCAACGGACGAGGAAGCAGCTGGCAGGTGGTCATTGAACGGTGCTGTTTGATGGAAATACGAGATGGCGGAGACGAATTTGCTGGCTTAGTTGCTAACCGTGGGGGATGCCTGGTAGACGGTGGAATTTCTGTGGTCAACGATTGTTGGCTTCACTCAAAAATTTCAAGAGGAACGAACGTGGCAGCTCGGTGGAATTTGGGGCTTCGTCAGTCAATAACATGAAATGGAGAGGAATAGTTTGACTCATGGGGAACAAAACTCAGTGGGGATGGGCGTACGTGGCCGATCGGTGGGGGAAACAGCAAAACAAAAGAAAATAGAGCAGGGGTTGAATTCGGTGGAGGTTGGATCGTGTGGGACAGCTGCAGCTAGCTTCGGTTTTTGCTGATTGGAGTTGACCGAGCAAAACAAAGACCAACTAGTGGAGGACGTGCAACAGTTTGGTCTTCGAGGCAAAGATGGAGAAGCAGCTGCTGGCTTCAGGGGTTTGAAGTCGTGAACTTCGACTGAATGAAAGAAAAGCAGAAGCTGGGGTAGAAGTGATAAAAATGAAGAGAAACCGTGAAGATGAAGTCGGCGAGCTAGCTGGCTTGAGAAGAAAGAGAGAGCCAAAAAGTCCAATACTTAGCCAAAGCATTGAATGCTTGGTCCGCCAATTAACCTTCAAACTTATCTCAATGTCTCTCAATTCTTTCTTGCATTATCTTCACAATAAACCCAATTTTGAAACCCAAAAATGCTATCTTCTTATAGATCCGAATTTCACAATTTTTCGGGACATCTATTTCTTTGACGATTTCCCAAATTCGACGTCCAATTTGATGTAGAAAAAGTCTGCATAATTTCTATAGGTCCCCTTCGCCTTATAGCTCAATTTGACAGTAAAAAATCTCTTCGATTCGGCCAATCCGAATTTCTATTGATTTTCCGCGGCGTCCGCAACGATTTTCCATAAAAATCTCGGGATCTCCAAAAAATCTTCTGAGACTGAATCGACACTCCTAGAATTAATTATGACATGACCAAAACTTCAATTTTCTGAAATTGAACTCAAATTGGCGATTAATTTCTATTCGATGTGTTTTTAGCGTGACCTAGGCTACCGAGTAATTTTCGGATATTTTAAGTGCAATTGACTCGTGGTCGATTTTCTTCGAACCACTATGAACCCACTCGACTCATTGGTGACTCTCGGTTGTCATGAAAATCCCGAGGATTCGAATACGGACACAGGGTACCAAAATAATAAGAAAATCAGTCTAGTGCCGGTCGACATGAATTTTCTAATTTAGTGATGTCACCCACGATTAGCCACACATCAATGTCGATCCAGTCTATCTCTGATTTCAAATTGATTTTTAACTGTGCCGTAATGGCCTTTAAAGATGGACGCGGTCGAGAAGCCGATTCCTGGTCGAATTCTCAAGTATATTGCCTTAAAATTCCTAATAATTTCCCTAGATAGTCTAGTTATATCAAGAATGATCAGTTCTGAGAATAGCCCTATAAACACGTCAATGAAACGCCCGATTCAATCAGAAAAAAACAGAATCGAAATTTTGGGATGTCACAGAGAGGGAATGTCGAGAGAGTGAGGGAGATGAAGATAAGAGAGAAAAGAAGTTTGAAAAGTCAAAAAGGTAAAAAGTGAAGGAAGAAGCAAAGTGGAAGACAGCAGGAGGGGGCAGTCGGTGGAGGGGGAATTTGCACGAGGGGAAAAAGAAATAGGGAAGAGAGAGAGAGAGGGGGGAGAAGTGTTTGGTCCAAAAGGAAAAAGAAAATAAGAAATAAAACAAAACAAAAGAATTTCCTCAAATAGAAAATTCTCAATCCAACTTCTTTTGAATAAGCTCGATAATTCCCAAAAGAAATTTCAACTTAGATCACTTGGTCCCCACTTGCATTTCTGCATCCGATTTCCCTCTTGAATTTCTCTCAAATGACTCTCACAAAATCAATTGATGTCTCCATTATCAAATTGATTATTTTCCTTATCCAAGAATCCCTCATGCTCTTCAATTTTACAATCAGAATTAATCCCCGGCTTCAATTGAACGAAAAATGACCACACGACAACTTTTTTCCAAAAGTATCGGGTGTCAGAAAAATCTTCTGAGACTAAGTCGATACTCCTAAAATTTATTGTGACATGACAAAAACTTCAATTTCTAAAATCAGATTTGAATTCACAGTTAATTTCACTTGGTGCGTTTTTAGCGTGACCTAAGCTACTAGGTAACTTTCAGATATTTTTAAATGCAATTGACTTGTAGTCGATTTTCTTTAAGCCACTATGAACCCACTCGACTCATTGGCGACTCTCGGTTGTCGTGAAAATCCCGATGACCCAAATACAGACACAGGATACCAAAACAATAAGAAAATTAGTCTAGTGTCGATCAACATGAATTTTCTAATTTAGTGGTGTCACCCACGATTAGCTACACAACTCTATCGAACCAATCTATCTCTGATTTCAAATCGATTTTGAATTGTGCCGTAATGGCCTCTAAAGATAGACACGGTCGAGAAATCGATTCTTGGTCGAATTTTCAAATCTATTGCCTTAAAATTCCTTAATGTTTTCTCCAGATAGTCTAATTATCTTGAGAGTGATCAGCTCGAGAATATCCATAAAGACACGTCAATGAAATGCCCGATTCATATAGAAGAAAAAGAGTTGAAAATTTGGGATGTCACAACATTCTTGCCTACTTTATTTTTATTGGCTTTTTTTTTTTCCTTCTCTTTTTAATTATTTTCTTTTTTATTTCTTTTTTCCCTTCCATCATTCTCTAATAAAATTTTATTAAATAGTAAATTGTATTAATAATACTAAAATACTAAAATACCTAAACTATATAATAAATATAAATATAAGATAGAATTAAATTCGACTATATAAATCAAAATAAGATTAAATTAAAAAACTAAATTGTTATTTTTTGTTATTTTGAATTTCTTATATTTTATATATATTGTAGCATAATTTTAATTTTATTAATTAAAGAAGTTTCTAATTAGAGAAAAATAACTTTTTTTATTATGAATATTTGAAATGCTATTCACCTTTATTCCACCGGGCTATATTCCTCTTATATCTAACTATATCATATCTTAAGCTGACATCAAATGTAGGATATGATAAATTTTATCATGTCATGAATTTTATCTCGACTACTAAACGCAACCTTAGTGCATGTCCAAGTGAGGATTCAAAGCCCTTGACTAAATAAATGCAGCATCCTATAATGCTAGAATTAAAATTAAATGAATATAGGAGTTACTCTCCTTCAATTTTTATTTTCTTTTTACTCTCATCCATTAAGAATACGATTTTTTGAATGAATCCATTGAATTTGTTAGTTTGAAACCAACTTTCTTCAATTTTTCAAACCCTTTCTCGAAACCTACTTTTTCCTCTGGGGAACTTTTGTCGGGCCTTAGCATCTTGGCCTGACTTTTTCGATAATAAACTCTATAATGTCCGAGGAAGAGTGAGAAATGTGATATGAACGACACAACTGGATTGTGAGAGTGATGTTGTGGAGTTTATGTTCGGAATCAATTGATAATAAGAATATCACATGGAAGATGTCCAAAGATGGATTGGCTACTTATGTACAAACTGATCGGAAGCTAATACCACTCTCTTGATACCCAAGTTGATATGACATATTGAATGATCAATCTCAATGAGGCATTCCATAGTACAAGCCATGAGAGCAGTCCTTTGAAAGGAAGGTTTGGCTTGGTGAATTTGCTTGTCAGGTGCCGCATTGTCCCATGGATGAGGCCAGTTGGCCCAGATCATGACAAATGATATCAAAGTAGGGTTCCCAAGTTGTATATGCAGATATCATCTATTATCATGTTTCGACCATGATTGGTAGAGACAATGTCTTCCTATTGGCCAAGTGTAGGCCGTTCACGTAAAGCCTAGGGAGAGGCAGTGCTAGTGTGGCACACAAGGAAATGACAGCGAGTGACTGTTGGGCAAGCATTGGCTATTTGCATATGACAGAGAGAGGTGGTGATGGTTAGGAGAATCTAAGGAAATAATAGAATAATCCACGACGAGGGCATTTTTCAAATTAAATGGGAAGAATTTCACAGTCCGACTATTCCAGATTCATGAAAAAGCATGGAAGTAAACATTGTAATATAGAGAGAGAAGCATGAGGGATGAGATATGGACAGACTAAACTTGATTTGGAGTGATGTTGGAGACTTTGTGCTAGAATTTATTGATGAAAGGAATATCATGCGAAAAATGTTTGAAAGCGCCGATCACCCGTGATAAATTGTCAAAAGTTTATGCCACTCTCCTAATGATGGTCATTGTGGGCTAAAACCGACTGTTGTGTTGAATCAAGACACATGCCCCGCTCGAGACATGAGATGCCCAAATCAAAAGGGAGATGCGGTATCATCCTTGATGCTATAACACAAGCCATGGGATTGATCCTTAGAAGCACAAGCTGCCTTAGTGAATTGGCTCACTAGGTGCCACACAGTCCCATGGTCTCGATGATGGATTCATTTTTGAAATCATGTTTTATCTTTATGGGTTATCTATGGGTTAGAGATTTTTAAAGATCCAGTTAAAACTAGATCCAAAAAGTGAATTTGATCTAAATGAGTCAAAAATGGATCGAAAACTTGCCACCAATTTTCAATCCATTTAAAATATTAAGCGGCCCACTTAACAAAGTGCATGGGAGATGATGACCCATTTTCCTCATCCTCATCGGTGACCTAAAGCTTCTGCAACGCAAACAACCACTCGCTTGCCTCTGCCGCTCACCTCTGCGCTGCTCCTGAAGCTCGCCTAGAGTGTCAGCCAACGCCTAACCACAGCCCCACCTTGGAACCCGTCCGAGAAGAAGGAGGAGGAGAGGAAGGAGAAGGGCGGTGGCGGTCGCCGGGCCAGCCCCACCACACCCCTCTCATGGAGTGGCGCATCCTCCAGCGGCAACACCAATGGGTTCGAGGAGCCGCCGCCCTTAAACAATGCCATGAATCTAAGGTTCACGAACGGCACTCTCTCTCTGTCTCTGTCTCTGTCTCTCTTCGCCTGCTTTTCTTTTTCCCAAAGACCGTCTCGTTTCCCTTCTTCTTTCATTCCCTTTACTGTTTTTTCTTTTGTTTCAGTTCCTATTTTTTGCATTTTTCTCATGGCCCATTGGATAATATGGCCGATTTCCTCTTGTCGGAAATGCCCCCGGAAAAAGAAAGGTTGCATATAATTCGTCTATTTTTGCAGAGAAATATTCATCACAAAAACCAACCAAGTACGTGGATCTTCGGCTCCGTTTGTCTCGGTTTTGTTTCTTTTGGTGATTTAATTTGGTTAAAACCTTAAAGGAAATAAATCTCCTCAATGTCTTCATCTTTTTTCATAAACCACAAAATAAAAATAAAAAGGGGGCCATTATAATTATTTTGGTTAGGCGGAGAATCTCAATTAATGTTCTGAACAGCGCCTTCCTTGGGCAGGTAAACCATAAGCCAATCAAGTAAGATGCGAGGCAAATCTAAGCAGGTTTTATAAATATATATAATTAGTCAAATTCTTTATAGATATTTCAATTTATAATTTTTACATATTTTTTTATTTTATTTACTATTTTTAATTGTTTAATTTTATTTTTTAATTTAATTTGTAGTTTTTATCCAATTAGCATATAGCTTACGGTGGGCATGGATTCTTTTAGAATATATATGAGTTTTAGCAATGCAGGTCGAGTTGAGTATGAGTCACTAAATTTATGCTATATGAATATGGGTCAAAATATATTAAATGGGTTAAATATGAGTCGGATCATCTTCAACTTAATCCAAACCCGACTCGACCCAACTCACTCGTTCAAAGGATCTAATCGAGACCAATTAGCTTGACCATGACACCTAGCTCTAGAGGGAAGGCGCTACATATCACTTCACTTGTTCGAATCATCTAGAATAGGATTTCACATGCTGATTTACTTGCTTGATTTTTTGACGCAACATTTGCTGGCTATGGCAATTGTAACTCAGTCAATAATCAAATTAAATCTAGTAATCTGTTAATTTGAAAGAAGATTTTCCCAAAGATGGAAGCCTTTTCTTGGTCTATTGCCTAGAAATTTAGAAATTTCCATTTTAGTAAACATCTCTTTTCTCCAGTATTGTTTGTTACTCAGGAAAACATTCTACAAAATAACACGATTAATGAGATACAGCTAACCTAAATGCAAGAAAATAGAAAGGTGTTCAATTTTTCACTCTTTAATCAATAAATTGTAATGAAAATGGGGGAACGTTCTCATTTAATTATTGGATTATATATCCACTTTCAGTCATCTTATAGCATATATATCGGTAAACATTACCACTTTACTACAATTAGTTGATCAAATGACTTCGAAACCCATTAAAATAGGAAAGCATTAATGAAACAGAGGAATCTGTTCTGAAGTTCCAAAACATTAACAACCACAGAAATAGAGCACTCTGTTCCCAAGTTCCAAGAGCTAGAAAATTACAATTACCACGTAATTTGTCTAAATATAATTAGAAACCGACTATAAATGCAGATATTGGGCCTATATCCTCTTCGAATTAACATAATCTGGCAATAATTTTCCAAAACACAGTTTCATATACTTGAAAACGAATGACCACTAAATTTTTTAACAAAATAGAGCCTTCATGTCAGACTAAGAAGTGGTTGATTTGGACGTTCTTTCCTCGGCTATCCTCCTCTATTCCTCAGCCTCTGCTGCTACCTTTTGCTCCTTATCATAACCTGACTTCGCTTCTTCCGGCTTGATCAATAAAATCTCTCACTCCGAGGGGAGCTTGTCCTTCCTACACTTTCTCCATCTTTCTTGTGAGCTCTCTCTCTTTCTTGGTGATGTCCTCCATCGATTGCTTATGCATGGTGTGAGTTTCGCGGCCCTACTTTTAAATACTCTAAATATAAATTGACGGATTTGATCTCTTAGAAAGAGCCAAGCCATGGCTGTTAAAGAAAATTCTTATCTATCGAGGGCTTCCAAATAATAAAAAAACAGTCTGAGAATTCCTTGTATCATTCACTCTTTAGAACTCGTAAGACATGATGTTTTCATTTTAATTTCCCAGGATCATCATTCAAACCATCTATTTCTCTTACTTGTACAATTTTACGACCATATTTTACAAGAAAGTTCTCGTCCTCCTTAAAAGTCGTCCTCAAAGTAAAAGTTCATTCAAAATAGACTCCATATCATCATCAGTTTGCTACTGTTATGTGCATGATTTTACATGGGGTATAAATTTATGACTCGAGTCTACTCCTAGATTGGACACAAAAGTTTACTTTGGACAAAACCTAGAAGATCGAATTAACAAGATTGTGTTTGATGTCATCATTATCCTTGTTAAACAAAGTAAATATCGCACAACGAAATGAGAGCTCGATTGGATTTGATTATACAGTTCCAAACTCCAAAGTCCTAGCCCAACGATTGTGTCGTGTCCATGTAGCAAAGGCCACTTTTTCCAGAGAACTAAGGATATAGCATGACGTTCTGCACCTCACAACCAAAACCTAAAATGTCTTTCGTTGCTATTTATTTGGAGAAATTGAAAGCGTCAATTGTTTTTCTTCTGTAATTATCGATAACATCCCCAACACTAGAGCCACTTGTTTGTGGCTCTCTCCTTGTATGAACACTCCAACCATCAGTTAGTATCCTTGTTTTGTGATTCTAAACTCAATTGCAAGGGAACAATCCCTTACATAGGACAGGCTAAACTCTCCTAATACAAATCCCCGAGACTGTAATGAAATTTATAGGCTCCTCCGCCTCATGAGAAGTGTATAAGAACATCATTATCGCTAGAGCCACCCAATGCGGAGCCATATCAAGAAGGTTTTATGTGATGGAACAACGCAATCATCGCATACCAACAGAAGGATAACAGCGCAATTCATATCAAGACATCAAGAACTAACTATATATATAGACACGCACGCATAAACACACTCATATTTTGACCCACATGCTGACTCGACGAACAAGATAGAGGATCAACCCCAACCCCATAACCTAACCAGTTGTTCTGCCGAAAATTGGCCAACAAAAAGTCAAGCTAAAACGCAGTTTCCATACTTAAGTAAACAACCGCTCATAGCCTATTCATAACGTTGAAGTTTTAACAGAATTGGGCCTTCAAATTTGACCAAGCAGTGGTTGATCTAGACATTCTTTCCTCTGCTATTCTCTTCTTTTCCTCAGCCTCTGCTACTTTCTTCTGCTCATCTTTATAGCCCGACTTTTCTTCTTCAGACTGGACCAGCAAGATCTCCCAGTCTGAGAGAAGATTGTCCTTCCTAGACTTCACTTCCACCATCTTTCTCTTGAGCTCTTCCTCTTCCTTGACGGTGTCCTCCATTAACTGCTTATACAAGATGTGAGTCTTCTGGCTCTTCTTCATATTAGTGAACCTTTGATCCTTTTGTAGTTTATGCAGCTCAAACTCAGCATTGTCCTGCTCAAACGCTAAGAAGTCGGAAGTGAAATCATTGAAATTAGCCTGAAATGTCTCAATTGCTATTTGTTGCTCTGAGGATAATCCAACTCTGGCTGAGCTTAAAGTTAATAGTGCCTCAGCTAGCCTCTCTTTCATATTCAATTTAAAGAGATCCGAAAGGCATTCCTTCAACGACTGCTTAGCCTTCTCAACTTCTTCTAAGCTAGGAATTTCAGCCGTCAAAGCACCATCATGGTGGCACGAAATTGATCCTGCACGAACAACATTAGTCTCAGCTGCATTGACGAATTCCTCCAGACCAATAAAATAGGAGTCAAACTTATCGGTTGGTCTTGCTGGCTGAATGTTCACTGGAGGAGTAACTGTTAAGACACAAACTTCGGCTTTAATCACCAGAGTGTCATTTGCTAGGTATCCCCCAGTACGATTATGAAGCTCAGACAATGGAATGAACTTTCGGAAACCCCAGTCTCTCTCTCTCACAGTGAAATCATGTTGCACATCTACAAATCCAGGAGACAGTGATGAATTCAAGAACTTCTTTACAAGCATGATATGTAGAAGAAACATTGGAGACCATCAAAAACTAGAATATCGTTCTGTAGGTCAAGCAAAATATTAGCAACAGATGAAGCAAACACCTTCATATGATCAGCTTAAGAAAGCAAATTCGCACAAATGTCGATAAAATTAATAATTCACAAAATTTTTAAGACCACCGGACATAACTATCTAGAAACTTAAATTGTGGCTCCTCTCTTTTCCTGGACAAACATTTGGATCATATACCCACGATCAAGCCCCACATTTATCCACTGGACCTGTTGCTTAGTAACTTGAATCGCTAAATTCATATATCAGCAAAGTTGGGATTGTTGTCCACGCATGTGCTCACCGCCTTTTAGAGGTTTGACCATTGGAATCCAGAAATAACACTCTCTCAGCTCAATATCTCTCTTTCTACTTCTTCTCACCTATTCCTTTCCCCGTCTAAACTCTTCTTCTTCTTCAAGTGATAATACCGGCATCTCAAAGTCTAGTTTTGGAATCAATCAGAGAGAAACCTATGGTACCCTCACATTAAAAAGAATAGATTCCAAAAATTCAGTCCAATTCAAGAACAAACCCTCTTTAATGGTGTGAAGTTCATTGATTTGATCGATCACACTCAAGCTGAACTTGGCATTTCTGGTCCACCCGTTCGGCAACGTTGCAGAATCAGGGACATCAAGGTACAGCGACAAATGTTCTGTGGCATTCCCCTTGGGGTATAAGATAATTCTCCTGCTCAAAAAGGATCGGACGACGCAAGGATCACTTGGCAACAGGATGAACATGCGATTATCAAGAAACAACCCAAAGATAGAAAAATAAAAACTTCGGAATACCATTTACAACCAGAAACTGTAAATGCTTCAGAGTAGAGCTCTTTCGCATCCTGCTCTGTGAAGTAGCTGATTTTCCACGTGAATTCTCCCCGATTAACATCGCTTTGTTCATCCATGTTTTTTTGTTTTTTGGACTGCTACTTCTGCACGATCAACTTTCAAAAACAACACAGATGTTTCTTCTTAGACGATACTCCAATTGCGGAGGGGGAAGAGGAGGAGGAGGAGAGTTTCTTACATTACAGGAGTAGGGAATACAGTGAGGAGCTCCACGTGAGTACCTCTGTCAAACGTTGTTGACTCTTCGACTTCAAGGTGATGGAATGATGGAAGTCTCGGGATTTTAGAGGAGGAATCGCGGAATAGCAAAAGACAAAAACGGAACGACACACCTTCCCCGAGAAGGCAAAGAAGAAAAATCGGGAGTGGCTCAGGTTCAGAGAAAAAAGACGTATTTATTCGCCCTTCTGGCTGGCATATTGAAAGCCAATGAGTTACTATCTCTAATCTCGAGTTTTATTGAAGTGAAAAAAAATAAAAAATCAAAAGTGACATTTTAATACGACTCTAAAATGATGTCATGGTAAGAATAAAACGCAAATGTGAATCGTTATTCGATGAACATCACAATAATAAGATAATAAAATGTACAATCAAATTAAGATATGGTGAATATCATAAATATATGCACAATCATAAAAAAAAAATAAAAATGAAGAATCAAGATCAATACCATAATCACCAAAAATATCATAATTATCTCTAACAAAATTAGCATGTTTGGATTGAGACTAGTCATGCCCAAGTCAAATTCGTGTCTACCTCAAGACACAATTAATAATTGTCGTGTTCATGTCCAACCCGCCAAACACAATAGTGACTCGTACAACCCGTTTAAATTAATGGGTTGGTGTTAACACGACTTGTATGTGACCTATTGAGACATGAGTAATTAGAAGATTATTTGTTCATACTCCTCACTATTAACATTTCAAAATGATGATATTCCATTGGCTATGACCAATTTTTTTTTTTTTTTAAATTTGATTCGATGATATTTTGTTGATGGATTATTGCATTTATAAATAGATTTTATGAAAGATTGAGGATATTCCACGTCACATTGAAGGGTTGATTTCGTGTCAAAGCAAGTCATAACTAATTAATTTTCAGGTCAAGTTAGTGCTAAGTAGATTGACATGATAGAGTAGGACCGACCAAAAAAAATAAAAATTGACATGATAGACTAATTGTATTCGAGTTGACCTGCTGTGTAAAATACTCTTATGTCGACACAACACGGACCGTATGAACACGAATTGCTACCCCAGTTCTATTAGCATTCCTTTCTACATTGGCATGCACAAGTAAGTATACATTTGACCGGAGTGTAGACTAAAGTAGCATGAACCACTCATGCCGAGAGCTTTCAATTTGGATCAAGCACTGGTTGATCTCTACGTTTCCTCGGCTATTCTCTTATTTTCCTCAACCTCTGGTACTGTCTTCTGCTCCTCTTCATATCCAACTTCGCCTCTCCGGACATGACCAACAATAATTAGATTTATTTAGATTAATTACAAATTTGACGTGTTATAAAAATAAATTTGTACATTTCATCCTTGTGCTTTCGCGCTTTTTCAAACCAAATCATTGTATTTTCGCAAACTTTTCAATCAAGTTCCACCGGCTTCAAATCCGGCCACATTCTGACTAGTAAACTTTTCCACTCACGTCCACATAATAGTTCTGACGACCACATTAGCTAGATTTAGTCTGATCCGGTGCCGGAGATACTCACTTGGAAAATTTGTTAAAGTAAAAACACTTGATTAGGCGAATTAATGATTAGAATTTTTCTTATTTAATTGTTTAATGGACACGAATAGAGTATAAATTGGATGATTAATATCTGATAATGAATAAATTATTAGAGGTAATTGGTTTCAGGGTGGGTGGGTTCTAGACTCTGTTATAACCAATTCCCATTCTTTAGACCCTGTACCCTATCATGTGTGAACTGGAACCAGTTTTGGAACCCGCCCGGTTTTTTCGGTCCGGTTCTGGAGTCTATCCTATTTACACTAGAACCTTTTTGCAAATGCCCGATATCCTATACGGCTTCAAGTTTTACATAAATATGTAAGAAAACAATGACGTAATCCTCCTAATTATATTGAAACATTAAGCACAAGTAATCAATAAGTAGATGAATTTTTTGATTAAACGAAAAAATTAAGGATCCATAGATTAATTGTCATTAACTCGAGCACCATCTACACCTGGAAGCCCAAGCACCAGAACGCCTACTCCCATTCCATTACTTTGAATTGAGAAGATAAAAGAGGAGTCGAAGATAGAGAAGAGATCCACCCTAGCACTAGAACGCCTACACTTGGAAGCCCAACACCGGCATCAAAATCAAAGAGACCGTAAAAACCCCATCCCTAAAAAATCGAAAACCCTACAAAAAGAAAATCAATTTCGAACTCACCTTGCTTAAGTTTGCATTGCGACAGTAATGATGGCAAGTCTCGCGACAGTGAGACAAGAAGTGAAAGGGAGTTGGGTTGTGTTCCTATAGGCTACGGTGTCGATGGTGGCTAAGCGTATAGAGAAAGACTAAGAGAGAGGGGTGATTAAGAGGGAGGTGGATCGTGCGAAGAGAGAGAGACGAGGAGAGAAAAGGAGGCACCTAGGGTTTCTCTTTTTAACATTAGTAAAACCTGTTCCAAAATCAGTCCAATCAATTCAGTCTCTAGGTGGGCCTTTACTTGGAACCGATTCCCAGACCGGTTTCAACTGATTCCCAAAAATGGAACCGGTACCCAGACCAATTCAGACAAAAACCTGTTCCTGAACCTGTTTCTAGTGCAACATTTGCTGGCTATGGAAAGTTACTCTAACTCAATCAATTATCAAATCAAATCTAGTAATCCATTAATATGGAATAGGATTTTCCCTGAAGATGGAGACCTTTTCTTGGTGTATGGCCAAGAATTAAGAAATTTTCATATTAATAAACATATTTTTTTTCTCAGTATTATTTATACAATAACCAAAACATTACATGAAATAACGTAACCAATGAGTTACATCTTACCTAAATGCAATAAAACAAAAAGGCGTTGGATTTTTCACTCTTCAAACAATAAAATGCAATGAAAAAGGGACAACTTTGTCATTCAATTATTTGGTTATACATCCATTTTCGATCATCTTTTAGCATATGAATCAATAATTATTACCACCTTACCACAATTAGTTGATCAAATGACTTTGAAACCCATTAAAATAAGAGAGCATATACAATAATTTGATTAGATGAATCTGACTTCAATGAAACAGAGCATTCCATTCTAAAGTTCCCCACAACACTAACATTTGAAGAAACAGAGCACTTTGTTCCAATTCCAAAACACAAACACCCAAAGAAACAGAGCACTCTGTTCGAAGATCAAAAGATTTACAACCACCATGCATTTCATCTAAAGAAAATTAGAAATTGACTATAAATGCAGATTTTGGCCTAATATCCTGTTCGAATTAACATAGTCCGGCAATAATTTTGCCAGAACACAGTTTCATATACTTGAAAACGAATGACCCCTAAAATTTTTAACAAAATAAAGCCTTCAAGTCGGACTGAGCAGCGGTTGATCTGGAAGTTCTTTCCTTGGCAATTCTTTTCTTTTCCTCGGCCTCCGCCACTATCTTCTGCTCTTGCCATAGCCCCACTTCTCATCTTCGAACTCGACCAACAAAATCTCCCGAATCCTAGAGGAGCTCTTCCTTCCTACACTTCACTTTCTCCATCTTTCTTGTGATCTCTCTCTCTCTCTCTCTTCCTTGGTGATGTCCTCCATCAACTGCTTATACAAGATGTGAGTTTCGTGGCCCCAATTTTAGATCCTCTTAATGTGAATTAACGGATTTAATCTCTCAGAAGAGAGCCAAGCTATGTCTATTAAAGAAAACTCTCCTGTCATGGGCTTCCAAATAATCAAAAAAGTTTTGTGTGAAAATTTCTCATGTCATTCTTAATTCAATCTTCAAAACTCGAAAGATATGATGGTTTCATATGAATTGCCTAGGATCATCTTTCCAACCATCTACTTCTCTTAGTATTACAATTTTACAAATGACAAGAAAAATCTCGTCTTCCTTAAAAGTCCTCATAATAAAAGTTCATTCAAAATAGACTCTAGATTGTCATAAGTTTGCATCATTGGTTGAATGTCACTATTATGTATACTATGATTTTACATTGCATACAAACTTATGACTCGAGTCTATTTCTAGGGGAAAAGTGTCAAAGAAGTCCTAAACCTTTTATTGATGCCAATTTAATCCTAAACATTCTCATTTTTTGCCAATTCAATTCTTTCTAACTAATTTTGGCCGGATTTTGCTGATTAGGCACTGGTTGATTGACATGGCATAATCGGCGCCGACGTGAAAAACTTTTAATAATATTTTAATATTTAATATTTAATATTTATTTTTATTTTTCTTTTCTCTTGCTCCTCCTCCTTCCTCTAGTTGGTCGTCGGACCTCGGTGACCAACCGAGGTGACGATCAACAAGGTCGAGGTTGGCTTGTTCGGACTCGGCAAGCCTCGCCAGCCATTGGTGAGGCTTGAGCCCTCTCCCGAGAGGCGACGAGGGCCGCCTCACGCTCCTCGCCAAATCTAGTGAGGTCGAGCCTCGCTTATGGCTGGTGAGGGCAAGCCTTACCAGGCCAGCGCAAGGCAACCCTCGTGGCTTGGGTGGCCTCGAGCTGGCCTTGCCTATGGCTGGTGAAGCTGCCCTCGTAGCTTCTAGCGAGGGCTTGAGCCTAGCCGGCCATTGCCTTTGGCCGGTTGCCAAGGTCCGGTGACCAGTTGGAAGAAGGAGAAGGAGGAAAAAGAAAAAAAAAATAAAATAAAATAAAAAATTAAATTAAATTAAATTAAAATATATATTAAAATATTATTAAAAGTTATTTACGTCAACGCCGAATGTGCCACGTTAGTCAATTGGTGCCCTGTCAGCAAAATCAGGTCAAAATTAGCTAGAAATGACTGAATTGACACAAAGTGAAAATGTTTATGATTAAATTTGCACCAATAAAATATTCATAACTAAATTGGCACAAATACAAAAGATTTAAGACTTCTTAGGCACTCTTCGCCTACTTCTAGCTTGGACGCAAAAGGTTACTTCGGCCAAAACCTCAAGAATAAAATGCCCCAGAGAACGAGGTTGTGTTTTAGGCCGTTCACTATCCTTGTTAAACAATGTAAATATCGGCCAATGAAATGAGAGCTCAATTGTATTTGATTATGCAGTTCCAAACTCCAAAGTTCTTAACCCAACGATGGTGCTGTGCCCAAAAACACCAAAACGAAAAACCATGGATCAGCTAAGGACATGATGAAAATCCATGTCGCAAATGCCCTTTTTCCAGAGAACTATGGATATAGCATTATGTCCTGTGCCTCACGACCAAAAATGTCTTTCATTGCTATTTGTCTGGAGAAATTGAAAGCGTCAATTGTTTTTCTTCGGTAATTACCGATAACGTCCCCAACACTAGAGGCCCATGTTTGTAGCTCTCTCCTTGTATGAACAATCCTAACCATCAGTTTGTATCCTTGTTTTGTGATTCCAAGCTCAAACGCAAGGGGACAATCCCCTACAGGACAGGGTAAACTCTCCTAAAACAAATCCCCGAGACTGTAATGAATTCCTTAGGCTGAGAGGCTCCACCTCATGGGATGTGGATACCGGAATATCCTTATCACTAAAGCCACCCAATGCGTGAGTCACATCAAGAAGGTTTTATGTGAAGGAACAATTCGATCATCCCATATTGACAGAACAACACTCAGGAAAGCGCATCAGAATTGTGAGAATATCGAAGCTCCAAGGGCAAAAAGCACGATGACAACGCAATTCATATCAGTACATCAAGAACTAACCCTATAGACATACATACATACATACATACATATGTACATATTTGACCCACATGCTGACTAAACTTAACATGATTTGCAACCACATGACCCACTCTAAGAAATTGTTCTGCTGAACCTTGGCCAACAAACAGTCAAGCTAAAACGCAGTTTCCATTCTTAAGTGAACAATTGATCCTAACCTATTTGTAACCGTAAAGTTTAACAGAATTGGGCTTTCAAATTTGACCAAGCAGTGGTTGATCTAGACATCCTTTCTTCTGCTATTCTCTTCTTTTCCTCAGCCTCTGCTACTTTCTTCTGCTCATCTTTATAGCCCAACTTCGCTTCTTGAGACTCGACAAGCAAGATCTCCCAGTCTGAGAGGAGCTTGTCCCTCCTAGACTTTGCTTCCTCCATCTTTCTCTTGAGCTCTTCCTCTTCCTTGACGAGCTCATCCATTAATTGCTTATATAAGATGTGAGTCTCCTGGCTCTTCTTCATAGCAGAGAACCTTTGAACTCTTTGTAGTTTATGCAGCTCATACTCAGCATTGTCCTGCTCAAATGTTAAGAAGTCAGAAGTAAAATCATTGAAATTGGCCTGAAACGTCTCAATTGCTTTTTGTTGCTCCAATGATAGTCCAGTTCTGGCTAAGCTTAAAGTAGATAGTGCCTCAGATAGCTTCTCTTTCATATTCAATTTAAAGAGATCCGAAAGGCATTCCTTCAACGACTGCTTAGCCTTCACAATTTCTTCTAAGCTAGGAATTTCAGCAGTCAAAGCAGCATTTTGGTGGCATAAACTTGATCCTACACTAACACCATTAGTCTCAGCAGCTTTGACGAATTCCTCCAGACTAGTAAAATAGGAGTCAAACTTCTTAGTTGGTCTAGCTGGCTGAATGTTCACTGGAGGAGTAACTGTTAAGACGGAAACTTCGGCTTTAATCACCAAGGTGTCATTTGCTAAGTATCCCCGCAAAGGATTATGAAGCCCAGCGAATGTAATGAACCCTGCGAAACCCCAGGCTCTCTCCCTCGCAGTAAAATGATGTTGCGCCTCTGCAGAATTCAGGAGACGAATTCAAAAACTAGTTTACTACAACACCAGAGCATAATATGTGGAGGAAACATTGGAGACCATGAACTAGAATGTGGAATTGTCGGTCAAGCAAAATATTAACAATAGAAGAAGCAAACAACTCCCCACGATCAGCTAAAGCAACAAAATTCATAAAACAAACAAATAAATAAATAAGTCAATAAACTGACAGCGCACATCTTTAAGACCACATTTAACTCAAGTTGTCGCTCCTCTCTTTTTGCTGGATCAACATTTGGATCATCTAGGCGCAGTCAATTCCCAACTCCTCCACCCCTGGACAAGTTGCTTAGAAACTTAAATCCCTAAATTCCTTAATCAGTAACCTCAGGATCGTTGCGTGCGCATGTTAGAAGCTCACCTGCCTTTGAGAAGCTTAACGAATGAAACGCAGGAAACACATGCTCTCTCTCAGCTCAAGATCTCTCTTTCTACATCTTCTCACCTGTTCTTTTTCTCATCTAAAACTCTCGTTCTACTTCAAGTCACAACACCGGTTTCTCGAAATCTAGATGCACAGTCAATCAGAGAGAAACCCATCATACCCTCACACTGAAAAGAAGATATTCCAAGAAAAGTCGAGCCAATTCAAGAACAAACCTTCTTTAAAAGAGCGAGCATTATCGATTTGATCGATCACACTCAAGCTGAACTTGGCGTGTCTGGTCCACCCGTTCGGCAACGTCGCAGCATCAGGGACATCGAGGTACAGCGACAAATGGTGTGTGTTGTTCCACTTCGGGAATGCCAGAACTCTCCTGCTCAAAAAGGATCAGACGACACAAGAATCATTTGGCCACACCATGAACATGCGATCATCAAGAAATAACGCAAAAACGAAAATAAGAACTTTTGAAGTACCATTTACAACCAGAAACTGTGAATTCTTTAGAGTTAAACTTCTGCGCAGTCAGCCTAGTAAAGTTGCTGATTTTCCACCTGAATTCTCCCCGGTTAACATCATTCTGTGCATCCATTGGCTGCTGCTTCTGCACGATCAGATTTAGCAAACAACACAGATGTTTCTCTTCAGCCGACACTCTAAATGCGAAGGAGTAGGAGGAGGAGCAGTTGGGTTTCTTACATTACCGGAGTTGAGAAGATTATGAGCTACTTCACACCAGTACTTGCGTCGAATGTTGCTGATTCTTCGAGCTCGAGATGATGGTGTGTCGGGAGTGTCGGGCTTTTTATAGGAAGAGCAATGGGGAATAGGAATAGAAGAAAAGAGAACTTCCCGGCAAGTTATAGAGGAAAAATCAGGAACTTCTCTTTCAGGGTAAGAGGACAAAGGCTAATCATTCGCACTTTTGGTCAACACGTCGAAAGCCAACAATTATTAATTAGATTCGAATAGAACACCAAGCTAAAAGACTATTCTTTTTGTGCTCTTCACTATAAAACCTTAAATTAACCATATAAAACCTTAAATTAACAAGTTAGCGTCGACAGGACCCTATGTGACTCGTTTGGATGCGATTAACTAAAAGACAATTCTTTTCATGCTCTTCATTAAAAAGAGTTTAAATGGACCATCTTCCATTGACTATGCCCATGATTTGGGAAATTGTCCAATTAGTTCTAAATCTATTATACAAATGCCAAAGAGAAAAAAAAAAAAAAACTTTCTAATTTTGCCAATTGAGTCCCAAAGCTTTTCACAAAATTTCAGCATAGTCATTACAGCCATTTTTTGCTAAGCACCACTAATGATCGATGATAAGTAGACCACCATATAAGTGGTTTCCCTAGAAAATTGACCGAAAAGAATACATTTTGAAATTATAAAATGTAGAATTGAATTGGTATCTATAATTTAGGTTTAAAATTGATTATGTAATTTTTCATTTTAAACCCCCGAAAACGAAGAGAACAATGAAATTAGAAAGCAACATTCTAAGCTTTAAACAACATTTTAGTGTTTTCGTACTATAAACTTTTCCAAGTCCCTACTTTCCTTCTTGTTCCAAACAATGGATAGAATAATATTTGCTATTTTTCTCCCCTATAATAATCACTCTTCCCAAATTCAAATTTTATCTCGCATTTTTTCCAGTTCATTCATTTTCTCTTCCGACTTCCTCCTCCCAAAAATAGGCTTCATGAACATAAAACAGTTGAGTCCCCCGAATCAACATTATAGCCAGAAAATGTCTAGCAATGCTCACCGTGACTATTCACATGAAATAGACGAAGCTGAAACGAACATTCCTACAAAATAAAACTCAAAATTGATCAATATATATCAAATATAAACCGACTTCATACCTCTCATGCATCCTTTATCTTCAGAGATTTTTAGGTACTCTTGAAGGACTTTGTTGCTCAAGCATAATCACTATTTGAGAAATGATATCGTTTCAAGAAATAAGAGAAATTGGGACACTAGATCTGATGAGTTGATGAACTCGCCTGGATGGAGACATCATATTGCAAATCACCAGCGAGATTCTTCCCAGCACCATGACGGTTGCGTCGGGATTCTCTCTCCGTTGCATTACAGAATACGACCTATTTTTTTCCTTCGGTTTTTGAAACAAAAAAAGCCATCACTTCATGGCTTTCCCCCAAAACTTAAGAAATTATTAAAATTGCAAAAGTTACGAAAAAAATTACGTATGATTCTACATCTCGGTATTTTACTTTTTCAGCGGTTATGGGTATTCCCATTAAATAAAAGTCAAATTATGAAATTCACAAGATGCCAAGGAAAACAAAGATTTAGAAAACACTTGAAAAGAGATTAGATAAAATTCCAGTGCAGTGGTATTTTAAACTAAAAAATTACTAAGCAAAGAGGCAATATTCTCGGGGTATAAAAATGATGTTGAGGGGATAAAAATGATTAATTGCCCATAGATATCAACGTTCGAAGCATCTATTCACAATTTCACAAGGCACATATGTTGAAGAAGAGTCTCATCCTTCTGGCCAGTCCTTAATGTAGACAATGTTCATTCCATATCCGAACTTCCACCCAAATAGATTTTATTTGGCCAGTGAGTGCAATGTAAAAATGTTCTAATCTAAATAGAGTGTGAAAATTTAAGAGGAGAAATTGTTAATCAGATTTAAACATATTATATGTATGCTAACTCAGTCCTAAATTTTTTAAGTTTGCCAATTTAGTTCTAAAACTTTAAGTGAATTTTCAGTGTATTCATTCTTACCAATTCTCGCAAGAAATGACCGGCATGGCGAAGTGCCTAATAAGATGGCCCGCGATAACTTGATCTTCATGTCAAATTTTCAATGCAATTTTCAGTGAAAATTGGCCGGAATGATTGTATTGAAATTTTAAGCAAATGTTTAAGATTAAATTGACAAAATTGAAAAGTTTAAGATTGAATTGATATCCATACAATAAGTTTAGGACTGATTGGGTAATTTTCTCAAATTTAAGACATGGCTAGTGAAACATAACACCAATTTACAAACTTATTACTCCAAATTATAAATAAGTGGGTCATATTCAAGTACTTTACTAGTCTTGTTCCTAGCACTTCTAAATTAATTTTTTAAATTATTTTTTATATCTCTAACATTATTTCAATAATGTTTTCATGAGAGAGACAAGGAGGAGTACATGGATACTAGGGCTGCGTTTGGTAATGTTTTAGTTCCTGGGAATAATTTCTTTTCAGAAACATTTTTTCTATTTTTGTTTTCGGGAATAATTTCTAAATATTTTAAAGTGTTTGGTAACTATATAAAATTTATGTTCTTGAAACAGAAATACATTTGGTACAACTTCAAATATTTTTGTGACTTAAAACTTTTTCTGATTTATTAATAATTTTATTACTTTTTTTTTTTTTCTTTTTTTTTTTCTTTCTCCTTCCTCTAGTCGATCGCCAACCTTTGCCATGGCCGGCCGGCAAGAATCGGCTAGACAAGGGCCAGCAAGGTCGCCGACCGCGGGGAGCCTTGCTTGGCCACTTTGAGGTCGGCCTCGCCCATCTAGAGAGGCTCGACCTCGTGGTGGTCGGCGAGGTCGAGCCTCTCCATGGTTGAGCAAGGCTCGGCCTCACCATGGGTAGGTGAGGCTCGACCTTGCCCCGATCTGCGAAGCTAAGCCTTGCCCGGCCACCGAGACCGGTCGACACCACCGCAAAGTGACGCCGACCTAGCAATAGCCGGGTGAGACTTGGCCTCCTTAGATTTGGGCGAGGTTGAGCCTCGCCCAGCCATGATGAGGCACAAAGGGGTCTCGCCTAGCCACGGCAAGGCTTAAGGGGCCTCGCCGGTGGCTAGTGAGCTCGGGCGACCTCGCCAGGGGCCGGTGAGGCTCCGGCGAGGTCACTAGGCCTCGTTTCACCGAGTCACTTGCCATCGACAAGATCGACGATTAGCTATGTGTATTTATATTTATATATATAACAAGAAAACATATTCTATATTGCGCATGCATGTGCCTTCGTATGTGAACAAAGTATTATCATCAAGTACAAAGACAGTTCGATGAAGCGTTAATGTGCGCACTTGTAAACCACAACCATCCAACATACAAGTCACCATTGTGCCTCGGGTCTAAGAATCTTATACCAGACCAAAGCGTGAACGATTAGATGTTGGCCTCGCTAAAAGCTTCAATATTGCTAATTGTTTTATGTATATCATGTTTAGTGAACTTGTCCAAGACAAGCACCCGTGTTCTAGCTCGGATATTACAATACCAAATGACTTGTGACTCATTATCCCCTTAGGTTCCAATACTGAATGGTGAAGTATGAGAACACACTGGTCTCAATAGGATAATCAATATCCTTTCAATGATTCATTGACCGGGAACTGTTTAAGGATTCGGCATAACTGTAAACCTGTCATACATATTCTTAACCCCTTAAGAATATGTTTAGTTGTAACTGATCTTATGGATTCATTCATATATAAAAACGATGAATGAATATTTATTTGCCATTAAATAATCCTAACATGTAACTATTTTATGGTTGCTTTAGGGCATATAGCTAACACTCTGTCTTTGATTTCACCCATTGTCCTTGTGACTAGATTGGTGAAGATAGCCGGATTCATAACTTTTCATTCATTGAATCGTAGCCCTTCTTGAAAATATATGAATAGGAGTTAGAGAGGACACAGCACTGGTCTTTTCATTCGGATCTTGTCAGAATTTCGAGGCTCAATTGATTCTGGTTCTGAGGATGCGATTATGCTGTTCTGGTTTTTAACAATGCTCAAGAGCGTGAAACGGTCTAAAAATTCTAGGTAAAAGATCTACATACCGATAAAAACGAACTTCGCTGTCTTTCTACCATCAACGCAGTCAAAGGTGCACTGTTTGTTCACGCAAGTCCAGCCTGTCCAGGGGCAAATATTTGAATCTTTACAGTCGTTAATATCTGATGACAAACAGTAAAGTAAACATATTAGCAGCAACTCCCATCTCCTTGAGTAAAATTGGCAAGACTAGTAGGTCGTAATTCCTCACAAATTGTTAATTATATGGCTAAGGTACTGTGCTTGTAATGTAAAGGACTGTCCTATTCCCTATTCCCCTTTACTTCCAGTAAATTTCTATCAATATGGGTCATTCAATTTTTTTTTTCTGAAAGTGCATTGACTTTGTATAATATTGGGCAGAAGAAACAAAAAGTGCATTAGACAGTGTACATCCTTTTCTGAGAAAAATCTAGGAGTGAAGAAGCCACTTCGGTGTATAGTGACCTTAAAAATGGAATGTCATAGCATGAAGTATGTGACCATGCCATCCCATAAGAGAGGGGTTACAAGTGTCACGCCCCGAACCCCGAGCGCACGGACATCCCACGACGGTAGATTAAATTGCGACGTCTCAAGACGCATCGCCAACCCGTTATTTTTATCTTTTGATTAAACGCATACGGAAGCAACTCAAATAAACAACACCCAGTCAATTAACAAAACTTGGGGATAGTACACACAAGACAAACATTTCCAAAACACTTCTCTTATTTATTTGTTTGCTAACCCCAGGAAACTTAATATTTACAAGCCCTTACACTGCAGCTCCCTACCAATCATCTCAAAAATCAGTAAGGCGGTTAGAGTTAGCCTAACTTCACTAACGCGAGGCCAACCAAAAGTGACGCCATGGGGACCCCAAACCGCCGCGACGGTCCTCCATACTACGGGCCTGAAAATATTTAACAACAACGGGATGAGATATAAATCTCAGCAAGTTAATGGCCTTAGCCCCGATTAGGATGCAAATTCGTATCGGAGGCAGCCTAAACATGCAACGGCATACAATTTTACCTCCCCTTGGCACACCCTACATATTAGTACGTCACATATGCCATTATTAATACAATAAGCAAAAACCAATAATCAGAACACATAACTCTCATGCACCAAGCATCCACACGGGTCCTAATTATAAGGTAAAACCCATTTTGGCATGTCCCGTATCGTGCCTCACAGTTTTATCCCATAATAAGGCACAATGTATTACAATTATTTCCGATCTTTCGTCTGATAATTCCTTTTCCGAAAATTTCCGACTCCCAATAATTTGACGGACGATGAGGTGACATCCAATAATTTAATCTTGAATCCTTGAGTTCAATACCCGAAATGTAATTAAATTTCGTGATTAAAAATCGATCAAACGCGACTTTAGTAGACCTATCTATCAAGTGGCTTTTAGGGTTCTCGCGCGGTTAACCCGTGGTCGATAAGTTTTGATCCACGTTTGTGCCTCTTCGAATCGTTGACAACCCTCGGTTGTCACGTAATCACGAGGGTTCAATTACTTATCCTGAATATAAGATCAATAAAAATCGGTTTATCGTCGTTTTGACGCGAATATCATAATCATACGGAATCACCCGCTAGCCAACTACATACTTTTGTCGAATCGATTTATATCCGTTCGCAAATTGACTTATACCAATGTAGTATTGACCTTTGTCGATCCTTATGGTTAAGCAGTCGATTAACGATCGAATTCTCTTAGTCTTTCGTGTTTTAACCCTTTACGGCTTCACCCAATAAATTAGTTAATTTGTAAATGATCAATTCATAATAAAGTAACTATAAGCGCATCGATGAAATAACCATTTCATATATTTTGAAACAAGCCAAATTTCAAGATATCACAACTTTTCCCCCCTTACAAAAATTTTGTCCTTTAAATTTGAACTATTACAACTCATTAACTCAACAAAAAGGTGAGGGTGTTGATGTCTCATCAACTCTTCACTTTCCCACGTGGCTCCCTCTGTTTCATGGTGTTGTCGACCACTTTAACCAAAGGAATAGTCTTGTTTCGCAGCACTTGCTCCTTTCGATCCATTATTCGAGCGGCCTTTCCACGTACGACACCACCGTCGTCCACATCTATTTTCTCAAAATTCAACACGTGCATCAGATCAAGTTCATACTTTCTCAGTATCGACACGTGGAAGACGTTATACACTTGAGCAAGTCTTGGTGGCAATGTGACACGAAATGCTAAAGTGTCTATCGGCTCCAAAATCTCAAAGGGACCAATGTACTCAAGCTAATTTCCCTTTCTTGCCAAAACGCGAAGTACCCCTCATCGGTGATACTTTGTGGAATACATGTTCACCTACTTTGAACTCCAAAGGCCTACACAATTTATCTGCATAGCTTTTCTGATGGCTCTGGGCGGTCTTAAGCCTTTCTCGAATGATTTTGACAATGTCCACTGACTGTTGAACCAACTCAGGGCCTGTAATCTTACGCTCTCCAACTTCATCCCAATAGACAGGAGTTATGCAGGTGCTGCCATATAACGCTTCAAATGGTGCCATCTTGATGCTTTGCTGATAGCTATTGTTGTAGGTGAACTCAACCAGATGAAGCTATCCCTCCCAGCTTGCTTTGAAATCCAACACGTAAGCTCATAGCATATCCTCGAGCGTCTGAATAGTCCTTTCAGACTTGCCATCCGTCTCGAGATGATAGGCCGTGTTGTACTACAACTTCATTCCCAAGGCGGTTTACAAATTTTTTTCCAAAAAGCTGCCGTAAACTTTGGGTCTCGTTCTAACATGATCGTCACTGGTACTTCATGAAGATGAACTATCTGTTGCACATACAATTCAACATATCTATCTAATACAAAGTCCTTTCATATGATGATGAAGTGCGCAAACTTCGTCAACTTATCAACCACAACCCAAATGGAATCATTACCCCGTTGACTCTTTGGCAATCCCATCACAAAATTCATTATGATATGTTCCCATTTTAGGACCAAGGTTGTGATTTTATTGTTGTTCTTGATGTTGTGCATGTTGAATGAGGTGAATTTAGTGATGTAGTGGACTTGTGGTGTCGCGACCTAATTTTTCGGGTTTTGCCACCTAAAACTAGGTTAGTGGACTACTAAGCTTAATGGCTTAGCTCGGGCTCTCCCAAGCCCATACCAAATGTGACTTAGGTTTGAGTTCTTACATGCAAATGATTTTCAATTAGGAGTCACCACTAATCAGTTTACGGTAGGTCGATTAGACACCTAAGTAAAATAAAGGAGATTTATTTTACTTCTACGAACGAGAGACTAAAGGGTACTAGGGACTTGGTTACACTAGAATTTTCTAATGCCCTTTCGGTACCATTTCTTTTTTACTTTTTTATTTTTTAAAATGTTTTGC
Source organism: Eucalyptus cloeziana (assembly GCA_014182715.1). Taxonomy (NCBI): domain Eukaryota; kingdom Viridiplantae; phylum Streptophyta; class Magnoliopsida; order Myrtales; family Myrtaceae; genus Eucalyptus; species Eucalyptus cloeziana. The sequence continues at coordinate 21,074,407 of CM024644.1, read as the reverse complement.
GAGGCAGCTTGGATTTGTTTTAACCTAGACTTCTACTATGTCAAAAGGTGATCACATGGGTGCTCAACCATTATTGAAATTTCAAATAAGAAAATAAATAAATTGCATCACACAAAGCAAGCATTTTTTTTTTTTTATTTGGGTTTTCTTATGAGTTAGAAAAATGCATTTTTTTTAGCTAAATGTCCTGATTTTACTAACATGTAAATTCAAATTAAATGGGCCTAATATGCAATCTAGTTAACATGCACCTCATGACCTAATTTACTAATGAACATATTCTAATTGAATAATCCTATTATATGCAAACTAGTTAATATGCACCTAGTATTTTGTAGTTTTTATTGAAATTCAAGATTAATAAAAACCCTAATTAAGCTATCTAAAAAAATAATTTTCTAATTCATTTTGGGATTAATTTGACTTAAACCCTATTATGTCTTAGAAACTATTTTTTTAATGAGAATATAAAAACATGCCAATTTTATGTAAGACTCTATAAAAGAAAGGTTGTTTGAGAATGACCCTAACCTATTTTAAGATATCTAAAAATGCAATTCTAAAAAAATCCAAAAAAGTACTAAACCTACATGTCCTATATGCTCATGCAAGATTTTGATTTTTTGATTTTTTAGTTTTAGTTTTTTTTAAAGACAAGTAATTATTAAATAAATCTAAACTATCAACAAAATCAACCAAGGAAGGATTAAATTAGTCGAAAAAAATAACATTTGTCTCACAAAGTTAAAATTAACGATCATTCTAACCCTAATTATCACGACAAAGAGATCAAAATAATTACAAATCTGATCCGGTCTTACGGACCAAATTAAATAATTATCGTGATTTAACAATTGAAATTCTACCAAAAAAGCCCAAAAATTAATATAATTAAAAAATGATCCGATGTCTCTCGGACCAAATTAATAATTATATTAATTTCAGGACAAAATCCCTAATGGATAATGCATGCTAAGTTCACAAAATATCAACATCCAACATTACAAGTTAAACACTTAAACTAAAAAAAACTATCATCAAACAAACAGAAAAATAAAAACACAAATAAAAAAGAATAAAATAAACTGAAAAGCAAACAAAGTAAAAAAGCAAAAGTAAAAAATATACCTAGAATGTAAACGAACGGGGACAAAGGGGTGTGTCGCGGGGAGGTGCTCGGGCGGGCTGCCGGGATCGGAACTCCGGCGAGGGCGGACGGCGGAGAAGTGGCCCGGCGCGGTGGAGTGGCGTCGTGGGCGGACCAGAGCGGTGGCGAGAGACGGGCGCGGAGTAGAGGATGGAGCGGTTCGAGGGCAACTCAGCGTCGACTCGGGCTCGGGCGGAGTGGCAACGTCGGAATCTCGTGGGCTGCGGGTGTCGGGGTCGAGTGAGCAGGAGCGGCCGATCTTGCGCGCGGGTGCTCCGGACAGCCGGCGCGGCGGCGAGGGTGCTGGCGTTCGCAGGTCTTCGGCTCGGTTGCGGACGAGATGGGCTCGCGCGGCAGGAGAGCTCCGTTGCGGGGACTCGGCAGAGAGGCGTCGGCGGGCTTTGGCCGGTGGACTCGGGTGCGGGCGTTGTGGATCGGATTGCAGCAAGGACGGGAGCGGCTCGGGGTAGGTTCTAACGTCGCGGGTCGGTGGTGGAGACGCACGAGCAGCCGGGAGCACACGCTGGATGCGCGTCGGGGGCTTGAATCGGAGGTGCAGCGCGGCGGGGTGAAACACCGGATGGCTGCAAGGCGGTGGTGGGTGGCGCGAGACGGCGGCACGGAAGCGGGCTCGCTGGA